>JAPMOR010079292.1:0-20686 GCA_026543865.1 Argiope aurantia | reverse complement strand
AATTACTATTCTAATTTAAACTCTAAAAATTTTTAAAGTGTGTGTGTGCACACACACACATACATATATTATAGCTTATTCCATGCTACCTTGTGAACAAGATAACTACAGTAATTTTGTTTGGACTTTGACCAGATTAGGATATGTTGTTAAAAATATAAAAACCTAGAAATGAGTTCGTAAATGGGCCATCTAACTCAAAGGGTGTAAAAATGGTGATGGGTTGAAGTTTACATTTAGCCATAAATTCTTAATACTGAAGATAGAAAAGTAAATCAAATTAGTCAAACTAACACCTCATTAAGAAGATCAAATTAGTCAAACCAACACCACATTAAGACGAATAACTTTTGTGTTTAAAGGTTTTTGATAGCTGCAACAAAAGTTAGGGGCTAAAAATGATTATCAAGCTCTAATTTTGATTGTTTCTACAAAACGAAAGACTGAGAAAGGAACCGATCGTTATCATATACTCTAAATTACGCATTTATGTACGGCATTTCATTATAATATAAAAAGAGAACCAAAAATATAATGCTTCAAGTATAACAATTCTGTACGGTGCAATTTACAGACGAATTTCAAATTTGTTCGGTTGTTGCAAAGAAACGAAGCAAAGAATGCACACTTCCTGCTACACACAATATTAACTGATACATATATATATAGAATAAAACTAAATTTTCAAGAGTACAAAATGTATTTTCAGCGCAGAGTGGTGTTCATAAAATTCTGAAATGCCAAATGGGGATCGTGATAGCTAAAGGGTTAAAGTTTTTCTTTTTCATACACTACTTCCAAGTTATTGGAAACGTTATAACATATGAAAATATTTGTGATAAAGTACTAACTGTGAAGATATCAAATCAATATCTAAATGGGTCTTCGAAGAATATAGTTTCCCTTCAATTATAATAATAATTTTAAAAAGGCAGAGAAATTATGTAAAATTTCAAAGTTTTCAGTTGAAGAAAGATTTCAAGGTAAAGATAAAAAGTAAAAACAAACACCCTTTGCTTAAAAAAAAAAAAAAAAAAAAAAAAGGGCTCTTATGCTTAAGCTTTTTTTACTTTACAGACTTCAGCCGTTCACTGCAACCGCAATCTATGAGGAGGGCGGAAAAAGCATAATCAGCAGATTTTACAAACCGCAAACGAATACACCTGTTCGTTGCTATTCTGCTGCACTTCAAAAGGAAGCTATGACTCAAAAGATTACTTTATTTAAAATACCAAAGACTGCAAACATCTACTCTCGAAAACATATTATAAACTTTTTTAACCGCCTTTTTTTGCGGCAGCTTGAAATTATATACAGCAAAAACTTAATTAAAAAGTAGTGAAAGTCAATATGTAGTTGCAATACGTTCTTTTTTTTAAATAAACATATATGCGAATATTTTTCTTTTAAGTATAGATCTTTTTGAAATTTATAATTTATACATTTTTAAAAGATTTCATATAGTGTAAATGTCTGCTGTTTTCTTACATTGGGTTGCATTTGCAAAATTAATAATCCTTCTTGAAACTGGGGGCTTTCTGCTGACGAATTTCATAATTTGGAAACAGTCAACTGATAAATGATGCAAAAATTAGCAATACTTTCTCTAAATTTCAAAATCCACCAGCATAAAGGCACTTGAACATCTATCAGTTTACCTTTTCGGAATGGATTAATGGATAAATAAATCTATCAGTATTCGTTCATAAAATATGGTTAAAGGCATGAGTAAAGATATTTAAATCAATGGGAATGGTTTCCTTAAAACTTTAACGCATATTCTTTAATAAAAGTGCACATAAAATTGAGCAACTTGGACACGGCCATGAACCCTACAACTGATCAAATTATTACCATATATACTATATATATATTTCAGTGTTAAGACGCAAATAATTTTTGTTTCGTAGTAGAATGAAGAAAATAGAATGAGCATTTAAGGTATCTTTTTTGCCGATTCATTGAAACCATGATTTAATATATAACTGCAATTGTAATCACAAGATCACATACCTAATTTCATATATTAATGTCACTGCATTTTTTTAAAAGTTTTTGCGTTTATATGCTATTGAAAATTGACTGATTTGGTTGAAAATTTGGCAAGGATTGACATTTTAGACGCATCACGCAACAAATGAGAATGAAATTTCATTTAGCAAAAGCATTTCATTTCAGAACAATCACATTCGAAAATACAAACCGACAACCCCTTAGACGGATTTAGGTGCAAATTTGATAAAGGTTTAAATTTCAGTTGCTGAACCTGAGTAGCAAATTTTATTCATTTAATTCCTTACGTTTTATAGCTACTATGTTCACTTGTACTCAAACAAAATGTATGAATTTCTTTGAAAACTTGGATGCAACTAATACATTCAGTGTAAATATTTCATACATCATTTCATCTGTCTAGCTTAAATTTCTTTTTAATTTTTGTTCATAGGCAGATATAATTCCGAAAATGTGTTTTCTGGATACAGGGAGATCTGAAACGCGGAGATTCGACAAAATATGGAATTCGAATTTTTTGATGACTACAATACCTTGTCTTTGTATACCTCGTGTACGAGAAAGTAACCAGCGGTAGTGGTCTCCCGAACTTTTTTCACATTCTCTCTAATAAATGTACTTGCGTATCATTAAATGCATGCTATTGGAGAGAGTAATTACGAAAGAGCCCATTAGCGTGCGATTTTCAAGTATTATATTTGTGAGAATGATTAATCAATAGAAAGCTGTTAATACGCAAGTACAGAAAACCGAATGTGTATTTTGGGCACTTCATTGCGATCGAATGAAAAGCGAAATTTGACACAGAATATAATCGTAGTCATAAAATCTCATGCTAAACTTCATATATTTAAGTTATTGCGTTTTCGAGTGATTGCATTTACATACATTTGTGAAAGTAAAGATCCACAGATGATCAAATTCTACACAGTTTTGGTTCCAAATCTGATACATATATGTAATGACATCTCTTAATCTAACTTAAATCTTAATTAATTTCCAAATTTTTATCTTAATTTAACTCATATTAACTTTATTCTAAAATGTTCTCTTATTTCCTGTTCCAATTCCCACTTCTTTAATTAATTAATTCTGCATGCGCTCTGTAAAATTGTTCAATTCAGCAGGTACCCAAGCTCTGAGCAAAGAAATAAAAAAATCTTAATGCTTACGATATTTTTTTTAAGATACCTAAATTTTCCTCTCCTATGTCTTCATGTGTCAAAGAAATCCCTATCAAAATCTCATAGAAAAATCACTAAACGGAAAAATTTAGCCTCTTTTGCTTTTATGTCGCGATGTAGACTGACGTATTTTTCACCACTTATTTTTGTACATAAATTATGCTTCCCGAGATGGAATAAATCGAAGTTACAAATTTCAAAAGTTTCTTCTATTCGGCCACGCAATGGTTAAAATATGTTTTACATATATACATTTTAGATGTTAAATCTGAGTTCCAAATTTTATCCAAACAGCACTCTTCGTTTTTTAGTGAATTAATTTTCGGACAACTGGACAGGCAGACTTCCACTGAATAAATTTCGTTCAATATATACGTTTGTGGAGTTACGTCAATATACCAAATTTTCTTCTGCAATATACCAAATTTTCTTTTTTAGCACAAAACTCTTTTGAATTATCGTGTTCACAGACAGATATAACTCCAAAAATACGCTTTTCGATTTCAAGTGAAGATTCTTCAAAATCTCTTTTTTTTTAACGTTTACGGTGCTTTTTTTTTAGTGTACATAATACAAAGTAAAAACGAGATCTATGCACAGTAGCTCAAAAAATTGAGAGCACACCTTACTTTTACTTGATAAATTTACTTTCAATACAAATAACACATTACCGGGAAGTGCAAACATTTTTTAATTTTTACACATAATAAGTGGTTTAATTTAGAGCAAAAATAAAGAAAAATTAACAAAAAACTTCTAAACTGAAAAGTTTCAGAAGCATTTTAAATAAACATACACAGAATTTTGCCTCAAAAAATTGAGAATACACCAATGAAATTTTTGCAATATCACGCATTGAAACAAAATGTCACTATTAATTTGCATGTCTTTTGGCTCTTATAATGACCTCTAAACGTCATGGTACCGATTCGACCAATTTTTGGTGGTATCTGATGGTATTTTACCCCATTCTTCCTGCAACACTTGTTTTAAATGGGTTTTGTTTCTAATTGTGTGTTTTTGAGCCATTTTTTCGAGTATGTCCCACGAATATTCAATGGCATTGATGTCGGGGTACTGTGGTGGTGTGTGTAACTGCTGTTTACAATGAAAAAGACACCATATTTTGACGTTACGTGCATTCTGTTTGGGGTCGTTGTCCTACTGAAAAATGAAATTTCCGTCTAAACCCAAATTTTTAGCACTTTTCTTTAGACTGCTGCGAAGTATATCCAAGTAAATCAAATCGTTTATAATGCCATCGATAAAAATTAAATTTCCTACCCCGGATGAAGCCATGCAACCTCAAATCATGACGGAGTCACCATCATGTTTAACTGTAGGACATCAATTTTTTGGATCCAAAGCAGTATTAGGCTTTCTCCATATAGTACGATGGCTGTCACTGCCAAAAATGCTGAGTTTTCTTTTGTTACTAAATATAACTTTCTTCCAAAGGTTGGTTATTGGTCTCAATTGATGAGATTTTGCAAGCTTCAAATGCTTTTTCTGAATTTGCAAGCTGATGAACGGTTTATCTCTAACAATACGAGTTTTATATCCAGCTTGTCTAATTACATTTCAGCACTTATTTCGCACAGTTTCAGCACTTACATTTTTGTCTATGAATTGAGAAATTTTTGTAACAAATTTAATGAACCATATGGGCGCAACAATTTAAAGAAAAGTGCTAAAAATTTGGGTTTAGATGGAAATTCCATTTTCCAGCAGGACAACGACCCCAAACAGAATGCACGTAACGTCAAAATGTGGTGCCTTTTTCATAGAAAACACACACACACCACCACAGTATCCCGACATCAATGCCATTGAATATTCGTGGGCCATACTCGAAAAGGTGGTTCGAAAATACAAAATTAGAAACAAAATCTATTTAAAACAAATGCAAGGAAAATGGGATAAAATATTTTCAGATACCACCAAAAATTGGTCGAATCGGTACCATGACGTTTAGAGGGTATTATAAAAGCCAAAAGACATGCAAATTAATAGTGACACTTTCTTTCTATGCGTGATATTGCAAAAATTTAATTGTTGCATTCTCAATTTTTTGAGGCAAAATTCTGCGTATGTTTATTTAAAATGCTTCTGAAACTTTTCAATTTAGAAATTTTTCGTTGATTTTTCTTTATTTTTACTCTAAATTAAACCATTTTTTTACGTGCAAAAATAAAATCATGTTTGCACTTCCCGGCAATGCATTATTTACATTGAAAGTCTTATTTTTCAAGTAAAAATAAGGTGTACTCTCAATTTTTTGAGACACTGTATATGTAAATTTCTATTACTATACAGCCGTTAATAAATCAAATTAAAAATAAAGAGCCCTTTGCTTGCTGTCTGAATATTGCAAAATGGAATTTTATCAGGAGGCGAATGACCTGTAGAAAGTCGGTTACGTCGGTTTGTTATATGAAAGGGATTCCATTCAAGTTCAATTAAATAATAGCGGCATGAGAACTAAATCTGATTTTGAGTGAAACCTTTTCACATTAGTAGAAGTGGGAGTCTGGTTTGCCATTTCTCATATCGTATTCATCATGTCTCTATGCAAGATAACGAAGTCTGTCGCCAACTGACTTGGCGAAATTCCATGCAGGATTCACTATTTAAATGAAATAAATAAATTAGTTAAGGTTTCCGACAAAATTCGGAGGGGATTTTTCAAAAATGCAAAGATTTTAATGTTTATATGATGCTTTTTTATTAATAAAAAGATAAAATGATGAATAAATGTGAAATTATTTAAATATGTACGTAGCTTTTGAAGAAAAAGAATATTTTGATGTATATTTTATCATTTGTAACTTTATATGTGTAATACATCTTAGAGAATAACTATATCTAAGAACTAGATTCAAAAATAAAATTTTTGCGTGTAATATATGAAATTATCTATAAAGTTTCGGATTTTTTTTTCAAGAATATTTTTATGAAACAATCATAAATCCACTTCTAGAGCATTCATTATCAAATTTACAGTTCATAACATTCTGCATAACATAACGAGCACTAATTATAAATTCCGTTAAGATATCTTGATTCTTTTTTGAGATATGTCGATACTCATACAGCAGAATTATAAAAAAATCTCGTTCTTCAGAAAATATATTTAAAGTTTTTAAATGCTTATAAAAAAACATCACTTATGTGCGATAGTTTGCTATAACCAGTCTAAAAAATTGACACCAAGACAAAATAAAAATATCACTGGACACAGAAATGTACCTATTTTCTGAAATTGCAAAATAAATAAATAAATAAAAATGTGAATTGTCATTCAAATTTATGTTTTTAACGTAGTCCGAAACCTTAAACAATTTAACTTCAGATTTATTTTAACCAGATATATTATTAAAAAAAATATTAATTCATTTTGAATCGATATAAGAGGTATGAATTACGTATTTGTAATGAATTGTAGAAGCGAGAGAAGCAGACGATAATATAATGAAATTGGGTAATTCAAATATTTTAAATTCGAATTTAATGATAGTTCGAATTTTTTCTTTGGTTCATTGAATTTTCAACTGAAATAATGTTAAAAAGCGTTTTTCATCCTAAGTTATTTCATTTAGTTCAAAATCAAGTCTAAAAATTTTTTAATATTGTTTTGACATTCTGGTATACGAAATACATATGTAAAAAGAAAAAAAGGATCGTAATCATCAAAAAATTCGAATTTGAAATTTTGACGAATCTGCACGTTTTGGAAAAACGAATTTTTGATATTATATCTGCTGTTCTGTCTGGGAACACAATAACTAGGAAACGTTTTGAGTCAGACGGATGGAAATTTGTAGATTTCTATGAACTGTTGAACTAAATACTTCCATTGAAAGTTTGTCTGTCTCTCTGTATGAGTGCAAGTGATTGATTACAATAACTACAAAACATAAAGAGGAATAAAATTTGATGCACAGTTTCGTTATCTGAAGTGTAGAACCCGTTTCAAATTTTAAACTAAATCAGTAAGCAGAGAGATATTTTGCCAGTCTGGTTAATCCAACGCATGTAAACATGTAAACTAAAAACCGACAAAACTTAGAATAAGGAAATTTGGTATGTGATCTTGATATTAAAAATCCAGATCTGTATTGACTGAGAATCGAGAAAATATTGTAATCGTCAAAAAATTGGAAGGCGAGATTTTGACGAATCTCCAAGTTTTAAACCTCCTTAAGTTCGAAAAACACATTTTTGGAAAAAGTTCGTGTGTCTCTCTGTGACAAAGGTAACTCCAAAACGCTTTAAACTAAACGGATGAAATTAGGTATACGGTCTTTGCAGTATATCTGTAGATTTTTTTTAAATCGAAATTTGAGCAAATTCCATTCGGGGGAAGTCAATCTGTCCGGTGTTGGAATACAAGTTAAAACGATAACATGATAAAATTTGGCACATACATTTAAATTTATAGTGTAGACATTTATCAAATACTGTGGCAAATCCAAAAAGGGCTTGACCATCTATCAGTCTACTTTCAGAATCATGTAAATGTATCTGCAATGACTTAAATAGATCAAATTTGGTATGGGATTTTGTGACTACAATTACAATTTTGTACCACATTTTTGTTTCAATTGGTTGGGAGAAACACGTTTAAAACACAAATTCGATTTTCGGATACTATTAACCGCATGCCATGGATTAATCGCTAAATTATGTGCCAAGGATTAAGCGATGGATTAATTAAAAATGCTATATTTACGACAAAAGGTTAATATTTCGTATATATTGTACGCAAATGCCTACAAGGCGTTCTCTGGGATAACATCTTTATTAGAAAACACTCGGGAAAGTTTAGGGAAGACCACTCCCGCTGGAATTAGGAAGCATGTACAGATATGCAAAAATAAATGATCAAAATGGTGTCTTCTCAAACTGTTGTTTTCTTAATTTATTTGAGTTTTTAAAGGAAAGATAGCATAATTGGTGAATAATTAAAATGTATTGAATAAAGTAACAGATTCTAAGCTAATTCATCTATTAAAATATTTCAGAAGAAATAATATAAAACAAAATGTGAATACTTAGTTCTATGAATGCAGTTAAAAATTTGCAGTTTTAAAATTCGAACTTATTTTCCTCATATCATGTAATAGTTATAAGTTTAGAAAAACAAAAAGAGAAGAAAAAATATAATCCAAGAAATAGCCTCCAGACAGAGCGGCCGTTTATTTTATCTTGCTACAATAAATGGCTCATGTGGAGCGGATTAAAAAACTTAACGGAGAAAGCGAAAATCCGCTGGGCCGTAACATTTACTTCTATGACGTCACGGCGAGCGATGACGCATCTGTCAAAGGCACATATGGCCTCTCTTTCCGCTACCCATGCATCATTCGATCTTAAACTGCAAGATGTGATGTGGAGAGAGGGAGTGCAACAGAAATGGGAGGGCAGGAACTTATAAAAAAAAATAAAGAGGCCCTGTCAAGATATTTGAACAGGGAAGAGGGCTGTTTCAGAATGTCAACAAAGAAAGTAGTCTTGGGAGTCTTTTGAAGTCCACTATGTGAAAGAAAACTCGATTATACTGAAGCGCTATGTTCACAATGGATGACTGTGATGGAACAAATAATTTTATGATTGCTAAAAAAAGTAGCGGTGAAAAGGATGGATAATAAATGTATTAAAGAATACTAAAAGATGCAAAACAGATTTCATGTGAACTCTGCATTGTTAGCTCATTCCCCGATTTTGCTGGAATTGTGCAGAAAAATTCAGCTACAATTATGAATGAACAATGGTAGAAAATGTTGACTATAGCTGAATTCATAATAAATAAAAAATTCTTAAGAATAAATAGCATGAAGAAATAAAAAATAGTAAGAAAGTAATAGTCCAAATAGTAACAAATAATTACAAGTAGTTTACTATCATTTGAAAAATAGCCTTCAAAGGCATTAATACTTTATGCAAGATATTCAGTTTGATATTAATAATGAAAAATCTTCAAATTTTACAACAAAACTATAATTTAAGTTTATAGTTTCTACAAATATTTTATCATCTATTGACCCTGCTTATAATAAAGAATAATGGAAAGGAATGTGAACTAGCCTCTGCTTATTTAAAGCAAGCATAAAATTTTTATTTAAAATTGGAACACTTGAGTATTATACTGAACAATTTTTAATACTTTTCAGTATTTTGTAGAAATAAAATTTTAAATTAATTATTACAACTAAGAATGTAAGAATATAGTATAAACCTAAAAAATTTTCAGAATCAAAGGATTTATAATATTAAAAAAAAGGAATATAATAAGAATTATATTCACAATTAATAATTCTTTTATTCAACTAAAGTGTACTGAAATAAAAATGAAGCAATATAAATTTATTTCAGAAAATTTAAATAAACTACAGAAGGAATAACTAAAGAAGGAAATGCTTTCATTAAATGCAACAGAGAGTTTTAAAATAATAAAAATGGTAATCGACATTTTCTTTTTTACTTTAAAAAAGTTACAAATTTAACTTAAAAAATTACAATCTATTTTTAAAATACAAAGGTTAAGTTACTATCAATTTTCCTATTTCAAGATATAAATTGCTAGACTGAAGTTGCACTAAAAGCTTCAGAATGATTTTAAATTCATGCTTTTGCACAATCCAAGAGAGAGGGATATTTAAGAAATACATCATTTTTTGTCAATTTCAATTCAGATTAAGGATGCAAAACCAAGAAACAGACAATGCCAAAAACAATTATTTAGATTATCTGATTTTTTAATATATCAATTTATATTGTAATACAATCATAGATAGACATTACTATAAGCGATTTCCATATTTATAAAAAAATCTAAAAAAGAAATTATATTAAAATGCATTCCTGAACAAGATCCTAATCAGAGAAATTTGCAAAATTGATTTTGATCATAAAAATTGATTTTGATATTTAACTTTTATTTTAATGTTGTTATCAATTTGAAGTAAATAATCACTCTTACAATTTGCTTAGTAAAAACCATCACATTTTTTGTGCCTAATTTCTTTTCTAGTATATGTTTAGAATATGAAGGAAATAAAATGAGAAATATCAGTATGCATCAAAGAATTCTTACATAATATTTTGAAATCTGTAACTAAAAGGTAATAATTTAAAACAACATTTGCATTACAGGATATTAAAATAAAATATCTAAATATATACAGTGGATCTTAGACAGATAATTTAATATAGATATTTGGTTTATTATAAAATAATCTTGTTAAATGTTTCCCCTCTTAACTAAGTGAATAAATGGAAATTCAAATATTGTATTTGAAAATTAAAATATATAAATCCATATTTAACATAGAAATAATAATTTGGTGTTAAATGCAAATAAAACACATAGTTTGCAACTTTAAAGCATTGATTATCATTTGTTTTTATTTAGACTTTATAAATAACAGCTATTTATTTCAACAGTAATGTGCTAAAAATGGATTAATACAAAAATCATGTTTACCTATTTACTATATCTTGCAGTAATTTTATTGCATATATTTACAAATTTTCAGCAATAAATTGAGTAGTTATTAGTTTAGATAATTTATTGATTGGATATTAGTTTTGTATTATTATTAACTAAATTAATCTTATTAGCAAGTACTAATTCTAAACATCAAGTTGCAAATACTATTGTTTTCTGATAATTTCAATATGCCATGAAAATGTGTAATTCATGATTGATATTTAAGCAAGATATTCAGGTATGAAATAATATCTACAAAATATTTCAAACACCCCCATATTCACCTGATAAACAGTCAATTTCTTATATGGCACAATATAGTCACACCATATCCATAACCATATATTAAAAAATCAAACAAAATTTTAAATTTCATATTTGAAAATTCGTGAATGGAACCTAAAAACATTTTATAGGTACAAATAAAAATGCTATCAGAACATATAAAATATTAGTAATTTAATCATAATATACTGAATTAAGTTATTTTTATTCTTGCAGAAAACATTTAATAGATTCATTTAATAGTTTAAAATTAAATATATTATTCAAATAAAAAAATGTTTTAAATAATAAAAGAAAATGGCCATGGAAAGAAAGTGTACAATGTACATAACTCTATATGTAATATAATATATAAGAACTCTAAAAATAAAGGATAACTCTCTTTTTTTGATAGTTAAAAATTATTTTATCAAGAATTTCATATTTTAGTATATTTCTATTAAAACCCTAGTTTTAATTAAACATATATTTCCAGTACAAACTTTCATCAAAATTGGAAGTATCACCATATAACTGAAATTGATTTTTATTAGGTATAAAAGGAGTAAATATCAAAATCTAATTAAAAATAAACTTAATCATATTTCAAAGAGAATCAATATTTTGTACGACATTTATAATACATACTTAAGGAATATCAATAACTTACTTACAAATGAAAATGAAATTTTGAACCAAGAAGTAATTGAAATGAAATATAATGAATCAATCTCATAAAATATGAAACTGCTGAAAAATAACTGAAAAACTGATTTAAAAGAAAAAGGACAGAAAACAGCACGCGTAGAAATTACCTATAATTCCAACAAAAATTTGTACAAATTTCTGAAAAAGTTTTAAATACCTGAATGAAATTTTAATATTTAAATCTCAAAAGAAAAAAATTACGAAGGAAAATGAATCGAAAACCTAACCTTGTTTTTGCGCTGAAAAAATTCTTACGGCCGTCATACAATTAAACAACCATAACATTTTAAAATCATATAAAAAATAGAATAAAGAAACAACATGGAGGGAAAATGAAATATATTTTTAAAACATAATTCGTATAAACATGAAAAAAGAGGATTAAACTATGTATGTTTTGAACATAAAATGACTCACTTGAGGTAAGGGATTCACCGCCTTCTGTTGAAACATCAGTATCCTGAAGATCAAATTCTTCGATATTGAAAGACATATTAGTACTTGATGATTCTGACATTCTGCGAATTTTTGGACATAATTTTGAGGTCTATAAGAGGCCGAATTTCTGATCACTTTTACATTTGTTTGTGTTTTTTATGATGTGTCAAGGATACCAAAACCGCTAGTAGTTCAGAGTTGAGTTGTGCATTTTTAATTAGCAGAAGCTCCTCGAAACAGAAACCATTGATAGGTTTTCATTACGCTTCGAATTTAAAGATAGAGGGAGAACACCCCCAACCTTCCCACCTAGAAACATCCAATTATCTATTTGAATATTCTGAATTATATTACAATGGAATAACAAATAACTAGGGTCACAAGTGACTAATGTAAATTCATAATTCGTCTGCTATGAACGGTAAATGAATTTTATAAAAGTGTGATAAAATAATAATCATTGACTAATCAATTTTCAAATTCAGATGAAATAAAGTAAATGACAAATAATACTATTCTTTGTAGAATTCATAATTTTTAATATTTATTCCTTTTGGATTTTGCTTGGCATGTCGGAGTGCTTAAAACATAGTTTCTAATTCATTTTTGAACAATGTAAAAAAGTTTACTAAAGAAATAAATTATGTTATTTTTTTCATCTCACAATTTCAATAAAATATTTGAAGTTCCGAATTCTAATTTGTTTATCGGTCAACTCGAAATGCTTGCCGATTTATATTTCGAAATAATTCTTTCAGAAATTGATGGCAACTCTATTTTCCATTCCCGCTCTTTAGAAACGAAAATGGGAACAAAAATATGCTCTTGACAGCAAAGTATTTACTTCATGATTTGCTAATTTTTGCATTTATAGTTTTGAAATTTGATTCATGAGGATATTACTTTACGAGTACATTTCTAAGATCTAAAGATGACGAACAAAGTAGGCGGTCGTATTGTCAGAATTAAACTGAAAGGTTTCATGTAAGTATTTCCTATACTATAATTATAATGAAACAGGGCATATTTTCGTGGAAACGCGGATTTCAACATTATCAAAGATGAATGTTATCATTTTTGTGATCGATTATGTAATAATTCTACAATATTCTGAATATATGACATACTTTTTGAAAAAATCTCTTCATTTTATTAAAAAAAAAAATATTTTTCTTTTGTGTTTATGCTTGGCATACTTCTTTATTTTATGAAGTCCAGCTTTTCTTAAATCCCTATCCTCTTATTTATTTTGAAGCTTATCTTACTCTACAATATGTATCAAACTTTGATAGATATATTCAAATTCAATTTATTAATTTGAATTCTGTGTTCATTGGGTTTTTTAAGGTAAAAGTTATCTGTGCTGATTCCGTCTTGTTTATGATCTGCAAATTAAATTCCTTTAAGATATACGGAGGACAACATTACTGTTATTGCATTACATGCAAGGACCAAACTAAGAAAATAAATAATCTCATTTTTTAAAAGTCCTAGAAATGTCCTAATATCAGTGAGAAAAATAATTTTCTGTTTTTGAACACCCTTTGGTTTTGTGGCAGTTTTTTAAACATATTTATTGTTTCCTTTCTTCCTTTGGTTTTTCATTCCAATATTATTTCTGCTCAGTAATATTAACATTCTTAAGCACTAATAATAGTATTATGGGTACTATTGAACAGCTGGCCTCAGGGTAATTTCCAGTATTGCTTTAGGCTCAGTGGATGTGAATGCTATAGAAATGTGACCCAAAACCTTTAATCAATAATTTTAGCACAAATTAGATACTCACATAATCGCTTTTTTATCAACAAAATTTCATTTCAAGGAATAATGGAATGCAAGAAGGAAATGTCCCTTATATTTCTTTCAGTTAAAATTTGAAACATTAGCATGTTACATTTATGCATTTTGTAGTATTTTTATTATATTTCTGAAAGATTTTATTTTGGCTTCATTTCTGACTCTCTACAGTGGGTTTCTCATTGGTAGATGTCTAGCTGATGACAATTTGATCTTGGAATTCAAAAGCCAGGATTCTTTCTGGGTAAAAATATAAATAAAAGAGTTGTTTACTTAGCAAATGAACTTGGCAATACTTACATTGTAGCCAGAAAACTCGGTGATTCTAAGATTTCCCTGCCAAAAAGTGCCCTATTTTCCTTAGAAGGTGGGAGGTAGGATAATTAGCAATACATCTGAAATATTTTGAATGTTACCAGTTTTTACCATAATAATATGGCTCAGATTCTAAAAATCAAAATTTAAGACCATTTTGAGATTTTTCTTTTTGTATTCTATTTGTTATTTCATCTGTGTCGTGCCATGTCCGTAGTAGTTATTTTTAGAAGTCAAATTTTGCATGAAGAGAAAATACGAAGATCGTTAAAAATTAATTAAACTTCTAGATTTTAATGAATGTATGTTTCAGAATTTCTTTATTCTAAAAATATTCCTTGAAAAGCTTTTTATGATTTTCCAGAATGCTTTTAATTAGAGAATCACCAAAAACTAACACCAAATTTATAGACTTCTGTCAAAGTTTTATGAAATTTATTCTAAGTATGTTTATATGCATATGAATTTGACATCTCTAAGACTCATTGTGCTTGATAAATAAAATTTGGCACATAGTTTTAGGATTAGAATGTAGATGCTATCAAATTTTGGTCAAAATCATCTAATGGGATGATTATCTGTTACTCCATATATTAATGTATATGTGTACGAGATAAGTAAAATGAACTTAATTACTTAGATAGTAGAAATTTGGTATATTGTTTCATGATCAAAATTGTAAATCTGTATTTGCACTCAATTGGTCGAAAGGAATACATCCAAAATTCATACTTTGTTAAGTGATGTTAGATCTAATACGCTATAAAACCAATATGTTGTGTCAGTAGTAGGAGAATCCTAATTGCAAATGTTATTAAAACTTTTGAGGGTTTTCCGTAAGTTTGGTCAATGCAGTCTCAAAGATAAAAGAAAGTTTTATCGACAAAGAAATGCAGTTTTCTTTTCAACTTCATTCGGTAATTTTGATTTTTAGCTTTAAATAAGTTATTGGCTCCTCTTATATCCTCACATAGGATCAGACACTTGTTTTGTGCCTTTAAAGCTTCTGTTGGAGAAATATTTTAAAATTATTTTGTTTAAAAAAAAGACGAAGAAGAAGAGACTTTTGAAATAGTGAAGGAAAATTCTGATATAAAAGTTAAGAAATTTATAGAAAAAAAAGTTATTTAATTAAAAGAGGGGGAATAAAAGATTTTAATGCAAAATGAATAATAAAGGATTGGAACACTTTCCTTTCCTTGATTATTTTTTAGAACATTCTTTTCTTGGTTGTTTCTTGAAATCTTTTTTTTTTTCCCTTATTATTTCAGTTTTTTTTTTCATCAGTAACTATATATCAGTCGGTAGGTATGTCCAGCCAGTCTTGTGAGTTTATAAATATATTCATTGTACATCTGAACTCGGCACATTATATGCATATATTATAACACTAGCCGCCTTTGGCGACCAGCCGGTTCGCCAGTATTACCGCTCGCTACAATTTTCAATCAAATATTTTAAGTAACTGGTATCTTAATAGATTCTCAAACAAAACATTTTTAATTTTCAAATTTTGATAGTCATACCAAACTTATATTGTTGTTTAGATCGTCTCGTTCAATTTACTATATATATTTTGCTAATTTGTTGTCATTTCCGGTAAAACTTCAACTTTAATTTAAAGTGGAAAATGATGAAATTGCAATTAATATAAAGATTTTTTTTAATAAAGCCATCGTTTTATTTTATTTATCATCTTTATTTTTATTTATTTATTATTATTATTGAATATGGGTATTGCAAACAGAATCACTCGGTTTATAAGTCTTATGTGAACTACAAAATATTTTTCATAATTTATGTAATATCTCAAACAATAATTCAACAAAAATTTCTCAGATTCAGCATAAAATTCAGTTTTTGGTTTTGCTTTCAAAAGGATTGAAATGAAATCAGTAATAATATTTTATTCTGGCCTATAAATATATTTAAAAAATTATGAAGTCTAAATTTAATGCAGTAAGGTATCATATTCTGAGAAATTTTCTAGACACACCAAATTTTAAATAAATGAATGAATGTTTCTATTTTCCACGATCAACTAAGACTTATTTATGAAGTTTTGAATGTTAAAAATTTAGAAAAACTCAACATTTTCATAATCTTAGGCCAATTAGTTTTGAGAAACCTGCGCTCTGATTGGCGTATTTTCTTTGAAACGATTGATGGAAAATCTAAAATTATCCTTTTTTTATTGAATAGTGATATTCAAATTTTCATTAATCAGTCAGTTTAAGTGATTGATTTAGTTGATTGGAAATTAACTCTTTTTATTTAAAATATTAGTGTTTCAAGAACATTTTGTTAATCGTGATTTCCACAGCAGAAGCTTTATGTAAAATCAAAAATTCGTTATTTATTAGACCATTTATTTAATCAAGTTACATAAAATATAATCATTTTCTATTTAGACCATTTTAGCGGATCTGTGTCTTACTAAAGGTTTACAAATTAGTTGTGTAGCTCTGATTTGAATGGATATCCTGTTCACATTAAACAAAACTTGCCTTAAAATAAAACTGATTTATTGGATTAATAATATAGAGAGTGTAAAAGATCATAAAATAAGTTTTCTTCAATTTATTTTTTAGAAAAGATAATATTTCATTTCCTACAGACGTGCCGAAAATTATATTTTTGCAGATTTCATTTCCAAAAAGATTTAGTTGGAGCTTTAATTAATGGATGACAACACTTTGAAAAAAGCTAATTTTTTCCCATGAATGCGAAACATGCTCTTGCAGCTAAAATTTTATTTTTATTTTGTATGAAAAAAATTGTTGAAAAATATAGTTAAAATATTTATTTAAAAATTCACTAAAGATAGAAATTTAATTTTAAGGTTAAAACATTGGTATCATTTAAAAGATAAATTTTTGATCTTTAACTTCATGTAAAAATCTTTTTTGTGCGGTAATATTTTGAGAAGTTATAGCAGAAACACCCCAAAATGTCGCTTAATTTTTAAACAAATAAAATTCTAATTAAAAATTTGAAAAAATAACCCCCAGGTGCACATTCCCGCCCTCCAAGGTATACTCGTGCCAAATTTGGTAGCTGTAGGTTGAATGGTCTGGCCTGTAGAGTACCAACACACACACACACATTGAGCTTTATTATAAGTATAGATGAATACACCTAATTTGGTTTTTAATAGCTTAACAAAATTTGCTTGAGTGTATAAGTTATACTAATAAATGTAATGTGCATAACATATATTTGAGATCAGTTAATTATTTAAAATTAAGTAACCGAATATAAATTCAATAAAAGTTTATTTCATTTTTTTCTAACTTCATTGTTGATTGAAAAATCAGTTTCTTAAGAAGCTAAACCTGAAATTTTAAGAGAAATATCTTACTCATTATAAAGAAGCTTGTTTTTACATACTTGCCTTTACATGTGAACAGTTTTTACTTTATAAATTAATGTATTCTGTTAATTTTCTACTTATTTGTAATATTTTATTTATTTGTTTTTAGGACTTACGATGATCTTGAAATTAAACCTAACAAAGGTTTAAACCTTATAATAGGCCTAAATGGCAGTGGAAAGTCTTCTATAATGGCTGCTATTTGTTTGGGCCTTGGTGGAAAGCCTACTTTTACTGGAAGAGCTGTTCAGTTAACAGATTTCATTAAATATAATCATACCAAAGCTGTAATAGAAATTGAGCTGTAAGTAATGACATTTAATATATCAAAGAGCAGTTTTTAAATTCTCTTAATTTTTATCACCTTTAATCATATATATTTTCTTCAAGTTTTAATTTCATGATTTTAAACTTCTATTGTAGTTGAAAATGAATTTATTTTATACTTTTGAAATGGGGATTACCACATTTAAAGTAAATTAAAAATTAATTTTATTTCACAATTTTTATATCAATAGGTTGCATAATTTTTTAAACCTAACGAATATTTAAAATGATCTTAAAGGATCTTGTCGTAGTTTATCTTTGCGACTTACAAGTGATGTTGAGGCGATAGATGATTCTCGTACAGATTTTTTTTTTATGCATATGTTGCCTAACTATTAGGGCTAGAGAAAAAAAAAATTAGTAAAAATATCTTAAATATTTGGCTTGTATTATTTTAGAATTGGCAAGGATTTGTTAAAGAGTATTTCCAACTATAATTTTATTTTATTTTACAAAGGGTGTAATTGCTAATTCTTTCCAATATTTGTCCAGTAAATCATTTATTGAACCAATAGAGGGTTTTCCTAATCTACATATAAATGCTATTTAATATTATGAAACATGAAGTTGATTGACAAAATTAATATTTGATAGTTGATAATTATTTAAAAAGTTTGTCAAAAAAAATTGATGATAAGCAGTACTGCCACTTTCAAGTTTGATACTCGTTGAGAATTAGTGAATTGTACTGGCATTGTACTTTTTTAAACCATTTTATTTGAAATATTTTCTAACTGAATAATTTTATAAGTTTATAAATACTAAATACAATGCATGCATATCATATTTGCTGCTGTACATAATTTCTAATAAAAGTTATCAAAAAATTAGAACATAAAGAATATAAAATGCAAAAAAAAATTGAAAAATTTATTTTTTAAGGAAAAAATTATAAATTATGACTTTTTAACCAAATGTTAGTTAAAAGGTTAAGGTTCATTTTCAGGTAATTACGCACTTCAAAATTAATATATCAGTAGAAGGAAAAGACTAATTTTGGTAATTTTCTTTTATTCCTAAGGTATTGTGTGTTGTGATAAGATAGTGGCAAATTTGGAAATTCCAAAAACTGACAAATGATTTTCATTTTCTCATTACATCTTATATATATATTGTTACGAAATTTCCGGGTTCGTTTGGATAATGGAAGTTATATGGTGTGGAGAACGCTCAATCAGCAGGCAGAAGTAGAATAAAAACAACGACGTTTATTTACACGAAGACACACAGGAAAGCACAAAAACGACAACTATATACAGTACAGAAGACGATTATCTTCAACTGAGACGTGTAGCATACAACAAGAATCTACTGCAGACAGTAGCGCACAGCTCAGTTCAGCACTAGCTTGACTCCGTCACTTCCGACTACTCTGTCTTCGACTTCTCCGACTCGGACTATTCTGTCTGGCAGCTGCAGCTCCTTTTATAGGTCTCAGGAGGCGGGGCTAGAAGCCTCTCAACCAATCAGGAACGTTCGAGGCGTATCTCGGTTCCTACTGGACGTATCGGGAAAATTCTCGATGTTGCAGGTATAATCTATTTTGGCGCCAAATTCGTCGCCAAGCGTCGCCCCGACGCGACCAGACTCAGTCCAATATAGATGACTGTAAAACATTCTTTCCAATGATGGAACCAACTATGCTGGGAAGCAGTATTACGGATTCGTAACATTATATATATATATACAATTAAAATAACACTGTGATTGCTTTTCACTCTCCATTTTATATTAGGAACTTTTTGTATTACAATTAATTAAAAAAAATCATGCAGGTTGATTCTTCTAAAAAGTAACTATTTTTGAATAAAAAATCATTAATAAATGTCATTTTGGTTATTATTGCTAAAAAATTCAAATTAAAAAGTTATTGTGGGAAATCATTCAGTTAGAAAGGTGAATTATCATTATCATCTAATTTCATTTTTTTTTTTATAAACACTACATAATTTTTTTATAATAACATCTGAGTTACTATTTGATTCCTAAAATGGTTTATAAAATTACTTTTTTTTAAAAATAAATAACAAATCAATATACTAACTGCCTTAGTCTTTACAGAAATCGACAATAACTGCTAAGGAATATATACTTTCTTATAAAATACTTTGCCTTAATTTTTTTGCTGGCTGTGTAACTATGTTTACTGTTTTGGACTGAAAAAAGTTAACCTTGAAAGGTAATTCAATTGGAAGATTATTAATGAGAGATGCTACCTGAAAAAGTGAATTTATTTGGATCATGTAAAATATGACTATAGTGTGAAATAGACTGTATTAGATTTTATCATCAGTTAAATTGTTATGTGGTGATTTTTAGAAGTTATTAAACCTTAAGTCAAAAATCATGTTTGACATGTATCATTGAAAGCATAAAATAAAAAAAAAATTATATTTTGTAAATCATGTTCAATGATAACTTACATGCTAATTTTTGCTTAATAAAGCAAATTTGTTTTTTATGTCAGATATTATAATGCACCTTTTAAAATTTTTTTAATGATGTTTAAATACAAATTTTTGCTTTTGTCTAATAACACCACATTCATATTTAATTAATAATGCAAAACATCGTTATCAAAATCAATATCATAGTCAAATTGATGTTTATTTTTATTTATGGTTATTGACATTAGTGATATTAATCCTTTCTTTTAATTTAGGGAATCATCTCGTGGTAAAAATGATGTAATAAGCCGAATTATTCAAGCAGATAAGTCACCTTCCTGGTATTTGAACAATAAACATGCATCTCAAAATGAGGTATGCTTAT
>JAPMOR010079276.1:0-11937 GCA_026543865.1 Argiope aurantia | reverse complement strand
TGCACCATGCTATTAATTTATTTACCGCGTTTTGTAATTGTCGTTCTAATAAATTCATATTACTGCCTTGGCATGAGATCTGCAGATCATCAACATAAAGTGTTCCAGTGACAAATGAAGGCAAGTGATTCAAAATCTGGCTGATATGAACAATAAAAAGGGTGACACTAAGGACACTTCCTTGCGGAACACCCTCAGCTTGAATAAAATGATTAGAATAAAAATTACCAATTCGAACACGAAAGGTACGTTGTGTCAAAAAATTTTGTAAAAATATGGGCAGATTTCCTCTAAATCCAAAGTTAAAAATGGTAGAAAGTATACCATAGCGCCATGCTCGGTCATACGCTTTTTCTATATCAAAGAATATAGAGACAAGGTGGTTTCTCCTGACAAATGCTGTGCGAATTTGGGTTTCCAGTAATACGAGGTTGTCAAAAGTTGAGCGCCCTCTACGGAAACCACTCTGCAACGGGGAGATGCAACCATGTTTCTCTAGTTCGAAAATTAGACGAGCATTGACCATGCGCTCGAAGGTCTTACAGAGGCAGTTTGTAAGAGCAATCGGTCTGTAGTTCAGAGGGACAGATGGTTCTTTGCCAGGTTTTAAGATAGGAATCACAATAGCTTCTCGCCATTGTGAAGGGTATTTCTGCTCAGTCCATATTCTGTTAAAAAGCATTAACAGATTGGAAAGGGAAATGGTATTCAAATGGCGAAGCATGTTATACGTGATTCCATCTGGCCCAGGACTGGTATCATGGATTTGAGACAGGGCCATTTCCAACTCAAACATCCTGAATTCACAGTTATATGGATTGACATCTCGGGTTTCAAAGCGCAAAGGCAACTGTTCCGCGCGATTCTTAATTGTCAGAAATTCAGAGCTGTAAGAATCAGTTGCGGAAACTTGTGCAAACGCTTGGCCAAGAATGTTAGCAATTTCTAATGGGTCCGAATACATCAAATTACCAGTTTTTAGATGTGATTTGTGATTTGTGAGGTTTTTTGGCGCAAGAGCCATATTTGGCTAAGCTGCGCCATGCAAATGGTAAAATATAAAATCAGAGGTAAAATACAAGTTCAGATAATAAACATAATATAAACTCAGAACTTAAAATTTATAAAATGTGACAATGCATCAAAAAATTTCAGAGTTTTAAAAAACAAAACAAAAAACATCAATTAAAATCCGAAAGATATGGTATCAAATCATTGTTGATCACGGTGGGCACGATGATTGAGATAAAATAGGTATTAATTACACTAAATATAAGTATAAAATTTAATAGCTTTTAAAAATTTAAAGATATTTGGGTGGTATTTTTCATCCACCAAGTCCTTAAGAGTCAATGAAGTTGAATGAAAAAAACGAATTCGATGAGAGTTAAAATCAGGGCACTCAATTAAAAGATGTTTCACAGTAAAATCCACATGACATTTGGGGCACATCGGTGCAGCTTCACCAAACAGAAGATGTCTGTGCGTGAAGCGAGTATGTCCTATACGGAGGCGAGTCATTTTGACGTCAGCCTCACGTATAGAAAGGGCAGACCACAATCCAATAATAGGCTTGATGGAATGCAATTTATTTTCAGTACGCTGATCCCACGCTGATTGCCAAGTGGAAAAAATGTATTTTGTTAAGGACTTCTTAACATCGCAATATGGAAGCCTCAGAGACAAAAGGTCTGCTGCTGATTTTGCCGCTGAATCTGCCATTTCATTTCCAAAGAGACCAACATGACTCGGCACCCAACAAAAAATTATCTGAAATCCATCATTTTGTAGGGCACGCAAAGTTAATAAAATTTTAATTGCTATAGGATGCATCCGATTGTGATAGTGTGAAAGTGTTTCCAAAGAACTCATGCTATCAGTGTAAATGGCAAATTGCCGCTGGATGGATAGTGTAATTTTTTGGAGGGCAAACAGAATTGCCACCAATTCGGCAGTAAAAACTGAACAAAAATTGTGAAGGCGGTGGCTCACTGTATCAGAAGGAAGTATAATTCCACAACCAACATGGTTGTCTGATTTCGAGCCATCCGTGAAAATTGGGACAAAAGAAGAATACCGATAGCGATGGTGTAGAAACAGCTGTTGCAAGACAGTCGGTGAAGTTGAAGATTTATCGAATCCGGAGAATGGATTCAAAAAGGAAAATTGCGGTTTATCCCAAGGTGGGAAGCAAAATAAATCGGGTGATTTAACAGCAATATTATCAAGGTTCGAGTCATGTAGAAGATTTTTGATCCTTTCATTAAATGGAAGGATATGAAATGGACGAGCATCATACAACCGGCGAAAGCCAACTGGCAATGTGATTTGACGCACAGGATGCTCTGGCACAGACAAAACTCTGAAGTAATACAAAGCGGACAATTTATTACGCCTTAAATTAAGGGGGAGTTGGTGGCAAATAACATACAAACTCTCAACTGGAGAAGTACGAAATGCACCTGAACAGATTCGTAAAGCAGAGTGGTGCACAGTATCTAGTCTTTGTAAAACGGAAGCGCGGGCAGACCCATACACCATACAGCCATAATCCATGCGTGAAAGAATGACCGCTTGATAAATACGGAGAAGGGAGGTTCTATCGGCGCCCCAATATGTTCTAGAGAGCACCTTCAAAATATTCAAGGCCCTCTCGCACTTCTTTCGCAGGTTAAGAACATGCGGAAGGAATGTTAGTTTGCGATCAAAGACCACACCCAAAAATCGTATTTCATCTACTACTGGAATAGGCGTATTGTGTATTTGGATAATAGGATCCAAATGCAAGTTTTTCTTCCGGCAAAAGTGCACGCATCTACTCTTCTCAGGAGAAATGTTATGCCCGTTATTATTGCACCAATCTACCACCTTATTAACAGCATTTTGCAACTGTCGCTCAATGACACTCATGCTGCTACCCTGGCAGGAGATCTGCAGGTCATCAACATAGAGACTTCCATGAACTGATGATGGCAAATGATTCAAGATTTGGCTCAAATGAACGATAAAAAGGGTGACACTGAGGACACTTCCCTGAGGGACACCCTCAGCTTGTATAAAATATTTAGAGTAAAAATTCCCAACACGAACTCGAAATGTTCGATAAGATAAAAAGTTAGTTAAAAACATGGGTAGGTTTCCTCTAAAACCAAAGTTGAAAATTGTTGAAAGTATGCCATAGCGCCAGGAACGGTCATATGCTTTCTCAATATCGAAGAATATGGAGACAAGGTGATTTCTCCTAACAAATGTGTTGCGTATTTCAGTTTCAAGTAAAATAAGGTTATCTATAGTAGATCTACCTTTTCTGAAACCACTTTGCAACGTGGAGATGCATCCTTGTTTCTCCAATTCGTATATCAGGCGAGCATTGACCATGCGCTCGAAGGTTTTACATAAACAATTTGTAAGAGCAATCGGTCTGTAGTTCAGTGGGTTGGATGAATCTTTACCAGGTTTTAAGATTGGGATCACAATAGCCTCACGCCATTGTGAAGGGTACTTCTGTTCAATCCATATTCTGTTAAATAATATTAACAGATTTGAAAGGGAAGTTGCATTCAAATGGCGGAGCATATTATATGTGATCCCATCTGGGCCAGGACTTGTATCATGGGCTTTAGATAAGGCCGTTTCCAGTTCAAACATCCTGAATTCGCAGTTATATGGAAAAGGGTGTCGGTCATTAAAGCGTAGACGCAACCGTTCCGCGTGATTCTTAATAGCCATAAACGTAGGACTGTAAGAATCAGTTGCGGACACTTGTGAGAAAGCTTGACCAAGAATATTGGCAACATCTAATGGGGTGGAGTGCACCATATTTTCTGTATTTAAAACAGGAAAGGAGGTTTCACTATATATTCCATTAGCGGCCTTTACTTTTTTCCACATATGTTTACTGGAAGTGTAGGATGTGATGGAGGATACGAATTTTATCCAAGATTCTCTCTGACTTCGACGACGAATGCGACGAGCAAGTGCTTTGGCATGCTTAAATGCAATCAGATTTTCTGTTGTCGGATACCTTCGAAAAATATTCCAAAGTTTTTTTTGGTTTTTATGACTGTCGCGACAAGCTTCGTTCCACCACGGTCTACGAAATTTTCTTAGACGTGGGGAAGTCTTCGGAATAGTGGCATTCGCGGAGTTTATTATGCAGTTAATGACATGTTGTACTGCTTCCGTGATGTCGTAAGTACTGACCATGTTCTCGGTGATATCTGCCAACTGCTTGAAATTATCCCAGTCTGCCCGCTGGAATAGAAACCGCGGAGGACAGGGAGTCGCACCGCCGCTATCAGCATGGGAGACAATAATAGGAAAATGATCACTATTATGTAGATCTTTGCTGACTGTAAAGGTCAACGATGGCAAGAGTTCAGGAGAGCACATGGCTAGATCAAGGCAATGGAAGCTACGTGTGGGTTCATGAAAGTACGTCTTCTCATCATTATTAAGCAGACAGATACAGTTATTTGTTATAAATTGTTCGATCTGCCGCCCTCGAGAGTTTGTACTGTCTGAACCCCACAAAATACTATGTCCATTGAAATCGCCACATAGAATAAAAGGCTTAGGAAGCTGGTCCACTAACTGGTCAAGATCTTGCTGACGAATGACATCATGAGGCGGTAAATATATAGAACAGACTGTGACCAAAATTCGTGTCTGAACTTGCACAGCCACAGCCTGTAGAGAAGTTTGTAAAGTGAGAGGTGTGCTCGGATATATATTAGATGTGAAGATACAGACCCCTCCCGAACTATGAGATTCAGTGTCTGCATCGTTCCGAGCACAATTATAACCGCGTAATTTAATTGGAATATTGGACTTCAAGAAAGTCTCTTGAAGACCAAAACAAACAGGATGAAAGGTATTCATAATGGTCTTGATGTCAAAAAGTTTGGACCGAAGGCCGCGACAATTCCAAGAAATGAAGGTACCCATTAACAATTCGAGATTGCAGGTAAGTTAATAGGTGCATGTGGTAGAGTTGCGGAAACTTCACAACTCATGTGCAAATCCTCATCCTCATCTGATGGATGGAGAGAAAGGCGATCTGGACTTTTGGGCATGCCACCAAATATGGACGACAAGTCCTTGTGAACTATACCCTGCGTCGCAAGTCCCAAAGCGACGGAATTTTTAGCTGTGTACTTTTTCAATTTCAAAGGCAGCTCCGGTTTTGAAATACCGCGTTTTGCTAACTTCAACGTCAGCGAGTTTTGCAATTTTTTCTTCAATTTCTTTTGTGGTTTCTTGGGTTTGTCAAGTGTACTATTGTTGGAATGTTCAGAATCAGAATTCCTAATGTTTTCAGGTGGCTTTGAATTAGTGTGAAATTTTACACAATTATTACACGAACAGTTTGCGCAAAAGGTTTTCTGGACAACAGAAGCGTAACTTTTACCAGGAATAGGAGTTTGTACTTGAACTCTACGCCTGGCTTCGGGATATGAAAGGTCATCTTTGATTTTTATTGTCATTACTTGTTTTTCAAGCTGCCAGCTCGGGCATGATCGAGAAAAGGAAGGGTGATCGCCTTTACAGTTCACACACTTTTCCTGTGCGGAACATTCCTGGCTATCATGCCCTTTTTCTGCACAGCGAGCACATGTTAAAGACCCGCGGCAATTTACTTTAGAATGGCCAAATCGCTGGCACTGAAAGCATCTGAGTGGATTCGGAATGTACGGCCTTACTGGGCGTCGTATGTAACCTGCGTAAACAAATTCTGGCAGTTTGGGTGTCTGAAACGTTAAGATGTGATGTTTTGTTTCAAGGAGTTGTCCATTACGCCGTATAGTGATGCGGCAGGACATCTATAACTCCTTGAGGTTTCATTTCCGATTTTATTACATCTACAGGGACATTTAAGAGTTCCCCGCAGGTAATGACACCTTTAGAGGTATTCAACGACTGGTGAGGGCTTATAGTAATTACTATATTTCCCAAAGCTTTTAATTTTTGAATCTGCTGGGCTTGCTTACGAGAATTCACCTCAACAAGCAAGTCACCAGAGCGCATTTTACGAATGGATTTAACATCGCCTACTGTTGCCGTTATAGCCTTTTGCACAAGAAATGGAGATACCGTTTGAAATGTTTCGTTATTTGCAGAAATTCGCTTTACAATATAAAATGGATCGAAATGATTTGATAAGTTAAAAGATACTGGAATATTTTTATGCCCACTGAAGGGACCACGTTTGGAGGAGCCCATACGATATGACAAATGATTCGGGTCCGACGGCACCGCCCACCACGGAGCCCAACAAGGGAAGGCAATTACCGGCTCTGGTCATTCCCAGCCTCGGCATCCACCCTAGTGCTAATCGGTACCTATACGCTGGGAGCTACCCCCGGGGACAGTGACCACCCTTAACGCCAAGCCCAAGGAGTAGCCCCTTCGCTTGATCCCTAGCAAACTAACCACTCGGGTGGTTAGCGACCAGCCGATTGATACACCGGGGACCACAGTGCACCACCCGTCTAATGGGTCGCCACGCACGGCCAACACGTGGGGTTTTGGCTGTCCATGAGAAGCAAGAAGCAAACAGAGCGGCGACAGCTTCTCATGGAGAGCTCCCTCGCCTGCCGTCGAGGGAAGGAAAAAAAAGCAAAAAGCAGAGGGCGCAGTGGAGAGTAAACATAAAGGGAGTAAAGATCCCTGGGAACCTCGGGATTGGGACACCCGTACTCACCTATAGTAGGTGAGCCCCTGAGGGGATACCAGTTTTTAGAACCGGAATGGAAGTTTTATTATAGATCCCATTAGCAGCCTTTACCTTTTTCCATAAAAATTTACTGGTAGTAGAGGACGTGATGGAAGAAATAAATTTAGTCCATGATTCTCTCTGACTGCGGCGCCGAATGCGACGAGCAAGCGCTTTGGCTTTCTTAAAAGCGACCAAGTTCTCAGTCGTCGGGTACCTTCTAAAAAGATTCCATGATTTTTTCTGTTTCTTATGGCTGTCGCGACAGGCTTTATTCCACCACGGTCTACGAAATTTTCTTAGACGTGGGGATGTTTTCGGAATGGTGGCGTTCGCGGCATTTATTATCGTAGCAATCACATTTTGTACTGCTTTTGAAATATCTGTATCACTGACCATAGCCTCATTAATAACTGCTAGTTGTGAAAATGTATTCCAGTCTGCCCGCTGGAAAAGAAAACGCAGGGGACAAATAGCCGCACTCCCGCTATCAGTGTGAGAGAGTATTAGGGGAAAGTGATCGCTATTGTGCAGATCCTCTCCTACTGTCAAGTTCAACATCGGTAGCAATTCAGGAGAGCATATGGCCAGGTCAAGACAGTGGAAGCTACGTGTGGGTGCATGGAAGTACGTTTGCTCGTCATTATTGAGCAAACAGAGACAGTTGTTAGCAATAAACTGTTCAATCTGCTGCCCACGAGAGTTTGTACTATCCGAGCCCCACAAAATATTATGTCCGTTGAAATCGCCAATTATAATAAAAGGCGAAGGAAGTTGGTCCACTAATGTGTCAAGGTCCTGTTGACATGATATCATGAGGTGGAGTGAGTGAGTGAGTATTACACTAGCGCAAGATCCATTCTCTGGATAAACTGCGCCGCAACTAGATGAAAGCTTTAGTGTTATATCATGAGGTGGAAGATAAACACAGCAGACTGTGACCAACGATCGTATATGGACCTGCACAGCCACAGCCTGAAGAGATGTATGCAACATAAGAGGCGTGCTCGGATAAAGATTTGAAGTGAAGATGCAGACACCTCCAGAAGCACGAGATCCAGTTCCTGCATCTTTCCGAACACAGTTATATCCGCGTAATTTTAGTGCTATGTTGGGTGTCAAGAAGGTTTCCTGAACGCCGAAACAGACAGGATGAAAATTGTTAATAATGGACTTGATATCCTGCAATTTGGACCGAATGCCGCGACAATTCCAAGAAACGAAGGTACCCATTAAGAGAGGTGCTTGGCTGGAGAAAGAACAGAGGCATTAGTCTGAGTTGCCGGATCATCACAAGCTCATCTTCATCCTCAGAGGGATGTAATTTTATATCAGGGCTATGCAACTTATCTCCAAAGATCGTTGTAAAATCCTTGTGGACATTACCCTGCATCGCCATTCCCAAAGCGACGGAATTTTTGGAAGTTGATTTTTTTAATTTCAGAGGTAAATCTTTTTGCGAAAGACCGCGTTTTGAAAGTTTTAATGTTAGTGAGTTTTGTTTTTTGCGTTTAGACTTTGTTTTTACAACTTTAGGAGTCTCAGAAGTATTATTAATAGATTGAAAAACTTAGATTCTGATTCTGGACAGATGGTTTGGATTTTTTAGAGTTTTTCACACAATTTGCACAGGAGCAGTTTGAACAAAAGGTATTTTGAAGCACAGAAGCATAGCTTTTACCAGGAGAAGGTGTTTGCGCTTGAACCTTACGCCTGGCTTCGGGATACGTAATATCTTCTTTGATCTTAACTGTGGTGATTTGTTTCTCTAGTATCCAGCGCGGGCATGATCGAGAATAAGAAGGGTGATTTCCACTGCAGTTCACACACTTTTCCTGTGCGGAACATTGCTGGCTATCATGCCCTTTACCTGCACAACGGGCACATGTTAATGACCCGCGGCAATTCACTTTAGAATGTCCAAAGCGCTGGCAATGGAAACATCTCAGAGGGTTTGGTATGTACGGACGGACGGGTAGTCTGATATAACCGGCATAAGCAAATTCTGGAAGTTTAGGTGTATTAAACGTTAATATGTGATGTTTTGTCTCCAGGAGTTCTCCATCACGCCGAAGAGTGATGCGGCGAACATTCGTGACACCCTGCGGTTTCATTTCTGCAATAATTACCTCCAAGGGAACATTTAGCAATTCCCCGCAGGTAATCACGCCTTTAGAGGTGTTCAAAGATTGATGTGGGGTAACAGTAACCGGTATTGTAGCTAAATTTTTAATTTTTTGTATCTGCTGGGCTTGCTTTCGAGAATTAACTTCAATAAGCAAGTCCCCAGAGCGCATTTTTTTTATTGATGTTACATCGCCGACTGTTCCCGTTACAGCCTTCTGGACAAGAAATGGCGATACATTATCGAATGTTTCGTTAGTATTCGAGATCCGCTTTACAACAAAAAAACTATCAAAATGGTGAGAAATAATAGAAACTGGTGCTTTATGATGCCCACTGAAGGGACCCTTTTTGGGAGGAGCCATACGATATGGTGAATGATTCGGGCCCGACGGCACCGCCCACCACGGAGCCCAACAAGGGAAGCCAGCCACCGTCTCTGACCATTCCCAGCCTCGGCACTTACCTTGCTGCTAGCCGGAACCTATACGCTGGGAGTTACCCCCGGAGACAGTGACCACCCTTAACGCCAAGCCCAAGGAGTAACCCCTTCGCTTGATCCCTAGCAGATTAGCCACTAAGGTGACTAGCTACCAGCCGATTGATACACTGGGGACCACAGTGCACCACCCGTCTTTCGAATGGGTCGCCACGCACGGCAAACACGTGGGGTTTTGGCTGTCCATGAGAAGCAAGAAGCAAACAGAGCGGCGACAGCTTCTCATGGAGAGCTCCCTCGCTTGCCGTCGAGGGAAAGAAGAGATACAGCAGACAGCAGAAGGCGTAGAAGAGTGTAAACATAAAGGGAGTATAGATCCCTGGGTACCTCGGGATTGGGACACCCGTACTCACCTAAAGGAGGTGAGAACCTGAGGGGATCGTGATGAGAAGAGCCCATATGATATTAGAAAAGATTCAGGTCCGACGGAACCGCCCACCACGGAGCCCAACAAGGGATGGCAGCCACCGGCTCTAGACATTCCCAGCCTCGGCGCTTATCATGGTGCTAGCCGGAACCTATACGCTGGGAGTCACCCCCGGGGACAGTGACCACCCTTAACGCCAAGCCCAAGGAGTGACCCCTTCGCCTGATCCCCTTGAGCAGCCCAGTCAAGTGCCTAGGATACCGGCCGATTGATACACCGGGGACCGAAATGTACCACCCGTCCTATGGGTCGCCACGCACGGCCAACACGTGGGGTTTTTGGCTGTCCATAAGAAGCAATAAGCAATGAAAAGGCAACAGCTTCACATGGAGAGCTCCCTCGCTTACCGTCGAGGGAAAGAAACTCAACAAAAGATACAATTAATTAATACATGCAAACCAAATCTTAATGAGGAAAGGAAAAAAACAGCCACTCAAAAAAACAAAATGATCCCAAAAAAATGTAAATTTAGAAAAGTTGGGAAAAAATAATTTTAAAACTTGGAAATGCAAAATAATGATCTGTAGTCTCGACGTGAGGAAATTGAAACTAAAAGGGAAAAGATCGCTAAGGCATCCCGGGGTCGCGACGCCCGTATCTACTAAAGACAGTAAACCCTTTGAGATAGGAAAAGATCCCTGGGTACCTCGGGGTTGGGACACCCGTACTCACCTAAAGAAGGTGAGCCCCTGAGGGGATATGTAGTCCGGGAGTTTAGGGGACATAAAAGTAAGTTTATGATGTTTAGTCTCAAACGTTTGTCCATCTCGCCGGATGGTAATACGGCGGACATGTGTGACACCTTGCGATTTTAATTCTTCGGTAATTAAATCTACAGGTAAGTTGAAAATCTCTCCACATGTAATAACACCTTTTGATGTATTTAAAGATGTGTGTGGAGATACCTTGATTGGTATAGTTGCTAAAGCCTTTAACTTCTGTATGTTCTGGGCTTGCTTTCGTGAATTAATCTCAATCAGCAAGTCGCCAGAACGCATCTTACGTATTGACGTCACATCACCAATTGTAGCACTAATTGCTTTCTGCACCAAAAAAGAGGAAACTGTTTCAAATGTCTCACTTTCAGAAATTCGTTTTATTACATAATATCGATCAAAATGTTGGTTTATAGAAATAGTGTTAGGAACTATGCGATGCCCACTAAAGGGACCCTTCTTGGGAGGAGCCATGCGATATGAAAATTGATTCGGGCCCGACGGCACCGCCCACCACGGAGCCCAACAAGGGATGGCAGCCACCGGCTCTAGATGTCTAGCCTCGGTACTTACCATAGTGCTAATCGGTACCTATACGCTGGGAGTCACCCCCGGGGACAGTGACCACCCTTAACGCCAAGCCCAAAGAGTAACCCCTTCGCTTGATCCCTAGCAGACTAGCCACTCAGGTGACTAGGTACCAGCCGATTGATACAACGGGGACCACAGTGCACCACCCGTCCATCAAAAGGGTTGCCACGCACGGCCAACACGTGGGGTTTTGGCTGTCCATGAGAAGCAAGAAGCAAACAGAGCGGCGACAGCTTCTCATGGAGAGCTCCCTCGCTTGCCGTCGAGGGAAGGAAGAGATACAGCAGACAGCAGCAGGTTTAGGGGAGAATAAATATAAAGGGAGTATAGATCCCTGGGAACCTCGAGATTGGGGCACCCGTATGGATGCCTTCAGAGCTACTCCTACAGGTTCCATGAAGACGATTATTGGTTTATGTTCATTGCTGCATTTTGTTACATATTAAGAGTTTCAATCTCAAACAATGGTTAAAGCAGCCTGTCTTTAGGGATAATCTGAGTCTGTTTGTTTCAAAGAAGGATGAAACTGCTGTCGGAGAGGTATTAAAATTTACGATGAATTTCTTTTATCTAGATGAATGTTTATTCAATCTGCTACATTTTAAATATAATTCAACGTTTTTGTTGGAAGCTGATCCTTGATTGATTTTTTTCTCTCTTTACAGGTAAACAAAAACAGAAGAAAAGCATTTGTATAAATTTTCAAAGAAGCGGATGTGTAAATTTTCAAAGAAGAATGGATTAAGTCTTCAACCAAGAGATATAAAAAATGACATTAACTTACGAATGAATATACTACTAATAGTTGTAAAAATAGGCATAGGATTAAAGTTGAAACATTAGATTAGCTGAAGAGGTATAGTTT
>JAPMOR010079274.1:7400-38959 GCA_026543865.1 Argiope aurantia | reverse complement strand
TCTAATTTTAAAATCCAGATTTTTAAATAAAGGGATTAGTCACTACAATTCAATTTATAATAAAAGAATACTTTCAAATGAGCTTTCTAAATTTATTGTTTTTAGACTTTTAATGAATTAAAATAATTGCTAATTTAATGAATTATTTTAATGTTCATTGCTCTGAAGTTTTTCATCGGATGATGTCTTTCGAGTGGAATCAAAATTTAATAAATAATTAACGATAATCTATTTAATAATAATTAAGATATGAAACCACAATTCTGCAAACGATTAGAATTAAGATACATCAGCAAATGCCTGGATAAGAAAGTATGAAATTCAATATTTATTATAAGAAAAAGAAGTTAAGGATGAAGTAAGAAAATGTGTTTATTTCTTATATATTAAATTAAAATATATACATCTACAAAAAAGGATTTAATTTTATACGTCTACAAAAAAGGATTTAATTTATTGAAATATTTTCAATAAAAACATTTAAATTTCCTTTTCATCAGAAAAGTTGGAGTTTAAAGAAATAAGTCATTATTAAACTGAAAATTGCCAACAAGTAAATAACAACCAAAGGCCATGATTCTTTTAAAAGTGTATTAATATATCTGTATTTTTTTATTAATGATGGTTGATGAAGAATAAAATAGTGATTTCACTTCATTCCTATCACCATTAAATTTTCATCAAAATTTACAAGAGACTGAATATAATTTTATACAAATAGCATAATTGAAACTATTGGTATTCGGGCAAATTAATAGTTGTAACTGAAGGAAAGCAATTGTTATTTGAGGAGGAATTAAATTAATTCGAATTGTAAGTTTAGAATTTCATAAACTGTTTCATTCCAATTATTTTCCGTGTCAGTGAGCAATTTGTAATTTCAAATGTTGCGATAAGAGCAAATATTTTGCGATGAATTCAATTAAATCATTTTTAACGTGCATTTAATTACCAGAAGTATTTCAGTAAATATTTACGCTATTCTTATTGAAGATAGTGACAGCAAACAGAATTTGTCTTGCTCAATTCATTAAACTATTGACAAAATTATTATGAATCACTTTTTTAAATACTATTCGTACGCTATGTGCTAAAAAAATAAGATACAAAATGTCTTTGTTACGGTTTTGAAGTCGAAAAAAGCACTAAATAAATCTTTATTCTTTATGTAATATATAAATCTTCTCTTAAATGTATCAGATGAATTCAAATTATTGTCGCATACATTCAGAAGAAATATGATTTTAGAGCAATAATATGATTTTGAGTAATTTTTTCAAAAAAATTGCTCAGATCTAATACAGAAATAACTTGTTTACACTGAATATTTTTGAAGAAAGAGAATTTGCTACCAAGCTAGGGAGAGAAAGGTCACTTCAATTATGGAGACTGTTTTTTATTCTCTATTTATTTACTGATTCGTTATTAGTCGACAGTTCTGTAAATCTCTACTCTTTATGGGGAAACAAGGGTTTTTGTTTTTTTCATCAACCTTTGGGATGCAATGTCAACATTACAAAATTTTAAAAATGGGTGGATTTTAAAATCTTCAATTATAAACTTAGAGAAACTAAATTTTGGAAATATATTTTGAATAATAATAGAATTTCATATTGAAATTAGAAAAGTCTTTTTAATTTATAAATTTTTATTCAAAATATATTCACCCATATTCAAAAATTTCGAGCATTTAAAATAATTTGATGAAGTAAAGAGCTTAACAGTTATTAAAGAGTATATTTCCTTTTAGAAAATTAAACTGACAAGAAAATGATTGTTGGAGCTTGCATAAATATTCTATGTAAAGATTGCCATTGAAACAGCTATAAAAACAAACAGAAATGTTTCAATATTCCTAGTGTCCTAAAAAACTAAGATAATTAAAGAGTATGACATCAAATTAATATATCTGTGTCTAAAACACAGCTAATCTATTTTAAATGATTAATTTTCATTAAATTACAAATTACCTTAACAAACTGCATTCTTTGTAAAATATTTCATTCGCCGATATTTTAAGCAATTTTCAAAGCATTTATTATTAAATTATATTTTCTTCTCATATGAAAGAAAGAGTAACATCTTACAGATTGTATCACGTTGCTCATCTCCATGTATTTCTAAAATTCAGTAATATATGATAAAATGCCCATTTTTTTTGGGGGTGAATCAGCTCTCTTAGAGGAACAGTTTATTAATTATTTAAAAGTGTTGCTATGAAATGATTTATTTTTTTCATGCGTCATTACTCATTTTGTCGTTGCTCGATGGTCGTTTTTTTTTAATTATTTTTCTTCCGTTTGAAAAAACAACAGTATCAAATATATATTCAACACAAACCTTCTATTAATTAAAAGGCGAATGCCAAAGACTAAAGATTCACACAATATTAGAAATTAATATATTCGCCAATGTATTATTTTATAAAGCGGAAAAAAAATTCCTTGAGTATTACTCAGAAAATATGAGATCTGGGATTTTGTAAAATGTATTTTAAATTTCTTAAATATTTCTTTAAAAAATACGACATCTTATTACTTTAAAGTGAAGCTTTTCATTGCTTCAAAAGTTATTTTTTTAATTAATTAAACACGGGATTATCTTTCTGAATAAATGCGTGCCTCTTATGAATAAATTTTGACTTCAAATTTCTAAAATCGAAGTATCATAATTAAATTGTAAATATCGATTGATTTAATTTATGAAACCTTTCGAAACAATATGAAGTACTTCAAAAAATAGATTAGAATTGAAATTTGAAATCGCTTTTTCAAGTAATTTTCACACCTTTTAATTAACCTGAACTGCTTTATATTTAAAGATGGAATTTATTCATCGATTTTTCACAAGCTTCCTGATGGGGCAGAGCGCTTTTATAAGTAATTTTCACACCTTTTATTTAACTTAAACTGCTCCATATTTAAAGATGGAATTTATTCATCGATTTTTCACAAGCTTCCTGATGGGGTAGAGTGGTGAAAAATGCTGCGCGTTTGCAGTATGTAATATTTCGATAACATTATACTGTCTTAAAAATTTCAGAATTTATTAATTTATAGACTAACTTATTTAAATTTGGATCGAGTTAATATTTTCTTCTTCGATTTCATAAAGGATAGAGTGACTTAGTAATGACTTAGCATCTAAAAATATTTATTGTAAGATTACATAATCTATATTATAAATTGACGATTAAAACTTTTTTAAACCTTACCTTTCTTTTATTTTTCTCTATTTGGAAAAAGATCATTCCATGTCAAGAAATATAGGCAAAAAAATTTTCAATGGATCTATCTTTGCTCTTTCATTTTCAATTCTATCAAAAAATAAAAGCAACCAAAGCAAAATTGATTCAAAAAATATATATTTTTAATTGCAATTTTTTTTTCTATTACAAAATTTTAATTCATTGTTTTTGAACCAGCAAGGATGGTTAAGTCAACCATCTAACTCTCCGCCCCGCCCGAAGGCACACGGATTTAAACCATAAAACTGAATGACCGGACTGCCGCAACAGCAATTGGCAGGAACTGTGGTTAAGTCCTAAGGGCCATCACCAGCCACGGTACAACCCTTCCCGAAGGAAGTACGTCCCGTCATCGATGGGAGGAGTTAGATCCCCCACCTATTAGTGTTCCCTCCAGGGTGGCGAGATCCAACCACCATGCCGGAAGCATCTCATCCTCATTTCGAGGTGCCCCCCAGGGGGTAGCAAGGATGATTAAAGAAACTAGATAAGCACTATGGTATTCCTTGTATATATCTATTTAAAGAAATGTTTCGAAACAAAACTAAATATGAAACTGTGCACAAATTTTTAATTTAATTCTGAAAAAAAATATATCATTTGGAAGTTTAAACACCTCCCCCCCCCCCTACCCAACAAAAATGTCTCAGTATTTCTAATAAATAAATGTAACATGCCAACGAAATTCTCTTTATTTAATTCACATTTTCATTTTTAACAGTTAATGTTTCCAGAAGCATTCATTATAATAAGCAGGACTTTTATAAACGAATGCTACATTTGAGCACTGAAAACGGTCAGTATAATATCAGTGTAGGTGTTCTATACTTCATTTTCTTCCGAATTTCTTACTCATGATTTTCCGTGCTTGTGGGAGGACTCAAAAAATAATAACGGCGGAATTTAGAATAAAAAAAGATTTTTTTTAAAAATGAGATAGTATTTTAGAAAATTGTCATTCAACTTATTACCTGATCGAAATTACGTGAACATTGGGGTGGATTTTCATGTTGAATTTAACCATGTATATTAAATGTCCTTTTTTTGACTTTAAGTATTTCTAATGGATCCAGAAATATTGAAAAGCGTGTTTCGAAATGTCTTGAGAAGTAGTTCATTGTCTTTTATTTTCAGATTTTATTTTAATTTAACTTACTGTCTACTGAATTGCATTTCCAAATAGGACTACCTGCAAATTTTTACTTCGCATAGCACCCCTAAAATTATTTAGATATTACATTAATAATCTGAATATGAAGAATACATTATAAAGGGAAAAAATGGCGTAAAGAAAGAAAATAACACATCAATCTAATGTTAGTATCTGATTTTTAAAATTTTATAAAAATTGCTTCTTTTTTCTTCCCCCGCACATCAGGCTCTGGTAGATGAACATCCAAATTAAGAATTAGAAATAATAGCGACACTCTTAATAACATTGAAAAGCATCAATGTAAAAGATAGTTTGTGGTTTTATTAAATTTTAATGGCCAGCTATAGAAAATATTTAGTTTCAGAGCATTTAGACGAAATTATATAAGAACTCATAAGATTCATGGTCGTATTATTTGGCTATTACAAGTGGGGTTATAAACATTACAAGGAAACTTATAATAAAACTTAACTAGCCATTTAACTAACTAGTTAGAAAATAAAAATATAATAAATTTTTTAAATGTTCTAAAAATCAATTGTTTTTTCTTCACACGTACATAAACTTTATATTTAGACTGAAATATTTTCAGATTTGGATTGAGAAAATGTACATATAATCTCATTATTTAATATTTTTTCGTATTACTCATTTGATTCAGTAACATGAATAGTTAGTTTTAGTTAATGAGATAAATTCTCATTTTTCTAAATGGGAACTTAAAAATAAGAGACTAAATCTTTAAAACTAACTAAAAACCACTTTAAAAAATTGTAGAGTGGAAAATAAATAAACAGGAGACAAAAAATATTATTTAATCAGCAAAGCAGGGACCCATTACAAATGTCGGTAAATAAATGCAATATTGGAAAATAAAAAAAAAAAACGAATCCAGCTTTCCCAAGTGATTAGTTCCCAGGAATGCAATGACCATCTCAGGTCATTTGGATATCGTGCAGTATTGAAGATTCTGGTCATCCACAAGTTCAGTGACCCATCCAGTTTCGCTGTTCATCCTAATACGTTCTTAGGAAAACTTTTTGCCACGCTTGTCTGATAGCTCATGCTACGGCTGATAGACAATCGATGGCTCTGGCACATATGACTATCATCCATCGCTGAATAATTCCAAGATTCTATATATCTAGGCGAAGAAAACCTTTTTTTCTATCTTAATAGTTATCCAGACATGAAAATTTTTAATTTCAAGCGAATGAAGCGCTACATTTCACTTTGACGAATGAAGTCTGAAATTTTAATTTACTTCATGTTAAAACTAGATTTCTTTGTAAAAGTGCAAGACACACAGAAACGAAGTGTCATAATTTTGAAAGGAAATGTAGAAAGAATTAAATGATCATAATCAGAACGCGATAACTAGAAGGGGAATAACTTCACGCGCTGAAAAATATTGAATTTATGACGAAAAAATATGTTTCGGGCTATTATCAATATATAAAAATTTTGTATGAGAACACAAATTTTTATTTATTCATTTAATATTTGTCACTTAAACTGAATGGAAAGTATTCATAAATCGCAATTTCTGCCAAAACAATTACTTTAATGGATCCCTATGATATGATATGTTTTCTTTTAAAATGACCTGCGTAAGAATCAACCCTGTATTCAATATTTTAAGAGACTTAATAAAAATTCAGAAGTGACATTTTTGATAGCAAAAGAGTGTCCTGTAAGCGAAGAATCAAATCTGATTTTTGTGGCATAGTTAATGAAAAATCTTTCCAACAAGACATGGCAGTTTATTAGATATTTTTGTACTCGAAGACAACAGTATCGACAAAAGAGACTCTTCTCAGGCTCTTCGAAACAGCATGGGTTTTTAACTATTTCGCTTCAATGCAAATTTCTGCATTTCTTTCGGGTGGAATTTTTGGTGCATTTCAAATAAGATGGTTTCGCATTCGATAAATATTTATCAAAATTTTAAAGTACCATTGTATTCGCACTTTCACTTACCGTTTTATCGTTAGTCTTAAGACTGCTTCAATTTATTTTAATGATGGCCTTTTCACGATAATTGCAAAATGGTGAACGGTTTTGGAGTATGCACAAAAGTATTTCGATATTTTGATCAAATGATAAATATTCGATTAAATTTTATACGCACTTACAATATAATTTATGAATATGCTTAAATCCTTAATGAGGTGTCACATTTTATTTTTATAATTTGTTTTTATTTCAATCCATATAAGGCCATCCATAATATATCTATATGAGATACTCTCACATGCCAAAAAGATTTTTGCTTCTAAAACTGTTTCTTTGACTTAACTACATATATAAATGACTAGTATTACAAACATATTGTCAAAGACTTAAATGTAGGTCAATATATGCTTACGTGCAAAAACGTTTAATTCTAATTCTTGTACCGTCTCGAAGAACATATGAAATTGGGTTGTAATTCTTAAAAGCCAATGTCATATATTCTTGCAAAATCCTCTCATAATCAACCATTCATAGCTTTGGGTTTGAAATGTTTGTCCTTTGAGAGTTTTAATGAGGATATTGAAACGTTAAAGCTGTGTAAAGGGTTGTCGTAGATTTTTCTTAAATTTTTTGTGCCATTGGATGAAATAAAATTTTTAAAATGTATTTATTTTTGAGTATGAAACTTCCATGAGGGTGTTGATTTGTCTGAGAAGAAAGATGCCTAGATAACATAATTTTCTAAGAGGTGTTAATTGTGATATTGTTGATTAAACGTAAAGTTTCCACCGGCTAGTTCACAACATTCAGATATTAATTTTGTTAGTAACACTGCTGGTTTTCTGAATATTTCATACATAGTTACAATTATTTAACAATGAGCTGCTAAAGCATTTCAGAAATATCATGTTCTATGTTTACAAATATCTTTTGTCAGTATAAGACTTATAAAACTAATTATTATTTACAATAAACTATGATAAACTGACTTTCACTTTTGCCTAGATAACACTACAATTCTTTGTTTTTCTTAGCCGGGACACTTTCTTATGCCTCATAAATAATTCATCAAAATTTCGTGAAAATGATCCTTTGAAACTGAAACTTTTTTTCTTCTTCCCTGAATTAAAAAGATGTGACAGTGAAATAACTGATGAAGATGAAATTTGGAAAAATCTTGAGACAAAGACTTGTTTGGCTTTTGGTTTTTGGCATTTAAATTTTATTTTTTTGTTTCGTTAAAAGTACTCTTAGTTTTTCCATTAAATAGAATTAGTTTATATTGGATCGTAAATATTTCAAGGAATCCGATAAGTGAACTCGAAAGTTAAAAAATTTCCTTACCTGAAATTTGACAATTCTAGTCATTATGATAAAGTTCAATTAAAGAAAATTAAAGCCATTAACACAGGGGTTAAACCTTATGAAAGAATATATATATCTTTTAAAATCTTATAGAGAAGGAAAAAAAATATAGGGGAAGATTTTTTTATTACATTGAAAACAGTTTTCTCTAGTCATTCAACCTTGGAAAGAGATTAAATCTTCCAGAAAGGAGCTACTAATCCAAAAAAATGCATCAAATATTCCAGCGATTGAAATGCACTTTGCTTTAAATTTAATTCGGACAGCCCAATCGAATAAAAATAATCATTTTAGTTTATTCATTCGATAATTAACTATTATTTCAATATAAAATATTTTTAATAATTCACTGTTTACTTATTAATAATTCAATAATTCACTATTTTTATGCAACTATTAGTTAACTTCACTGTTCAGTTGTATATAAATAGCTACATGTTTCGAAATACAAATATTTCAAAAAACTTCGGAAGTGCTGCATTTAAACAGTAACTGAAGAGTTACTGTTTACCTTGTCTACCTAGTTCCGTTAAAGCCCAAGTCTTTAACGGAAATAGGTAGACAATTCCGAAATTGAAGAGTAAATTCTCAATTTAATTTAAGGTATTTAAATACGTTTGGGATGATTAAAAAAAACGAAAATATACTTTAAACTGTAATTAAACAGTAATTTCGAAATTCATTATTGCAGAAAAACTATTTTTGTACCCCTTAATTTTTTTAAAAAGAAATAGCATTCCAATGATACAAATTTAATAGTAACTTTTCTTTAAAAGATCTGTGACTATTTTCTCGGTTAATTCTTTGAAATATGTTCTAAAATAGATATCTATTTGAAATATTTACATAAAAAATGATTAAAAAACATCTATGAAAAGAAATTATACCAGTGACAAACGTTCTTTAAAAATTGGAAAAAGGGGGAGGGGGTCTGGCTAAAAAGATGTATAAAGGAAAAATCTTCCAGTTCAAAGGTTTATCGAATGATTTGCTTAAAATTTTGCAGATAGCTTAAGAAATATATTATTCAGTTCCTAAACAAAAAAATGAGTTGTATCACTATCCATTCTTTAAATACTGGGGTTCGATTAATAAATAAAGGAAATTTTCATTTTTTTTTCACATTGTGAAGCACCAAAATAACTATAAAATTTTCTAAATGATTAGGTTGCTTATTCTCAAATTCAGAAACTACAGATCATATTGAGAAATTATTGTAAAAACTTCAACAAAAAAATATGCATTAAATTTTAATTTACGACGTTTTTTATAAGAAAATTCTATCAAAGATAAGAATTTGAAAAAATAGCATCTAAAGATATAAAATACTAAAAACAAATATAAAAATCAGTGTAAATTCCGCTAAAACAGACTTAGAAACACAATTCATATGATTTTTATAAAGAAACTTGTTCAAACATTAAGAATATTAAATTTTACAAAAAAAAAAAAAAAATCATATTTTCGGAGAAAAAAAAATCGACTTTTCAATCGACCTACCTTAATATATGAACGCTGGTGGCTTTTTTAAAATATTACATTCCCCCACCTTTGATGTTAAAGGGAAAAAGTGTAATTCAAGCTTTGTCAAATTTCAACAAAATTAAATAACAAGTAATATCTGGCAAAAAAGCATTTATTCGGTAACAAAGTATTCCCCTTCTTTCATGGATATACTTTTCTTATCGAAATTTCTCGATTCTGTTCTACATATTAAATTATTTCAAACTTTACTTTCTGAAGGAATCTAATTAATGATGAAATTCCAGTCGATATTCCTCTTGAAATTGTACAAAATGTGAACCTTTCCGCAAATTTATGAATTCTGTTTACCTTTGGCAGATATCTGCAGATAAAGGAATACGATAGCAATACGGCTTAAATTTATTTTCTTTAAACAAAAATCTAATTTTTAATAAATATTAAACCCTATTTTATAACTAGATGGAATATGTGAACTAAATCTTCTCCCTGAACACCTTTCGTGGTAGTTCGATTCATTATTTTACGAGCTCTATCTCTCATTCTTTAGACATGGAATTAAAGCAATGTTATTCGCAATTCTACTAAATTATATAGAATAAAAATGATAATTTATATTAAATTTCGAAGGGATACTATTAAATTATTTTATAAAACTTTGAAAATTAGTGAACTTATCTAAATTTCTTTCAATATTATTATCCAGCATCGACCAACGCTATTTTGGTAAGTGGTTGCTGATGTCGACTAAAGAGTCATGAAAGAAAAAGGACGAAATGCACACCACAAGAATACTTTAAAAATTACTTTTTAGTATAATATGCATAGTTCTTTTAATATTATGCAAATATTTCTGAAGCTTTATATAACTCCATATATTATTTTTCTTACTCTTCTGGCCGAAAAACTGAGTTTTCTTCTTTCCTATAGCAGCCCCTATTGCAGTCATTTTCGCTAGATTGTTGCATATACTGAATAAAAATGCTATTTAACATTAAATTATAATTAATGGGAGTAGATACAGTTAAAATATTTTTGTGTTAAAATGAATAATTATTTTATTTGGGCTCTACCAAAATGATCGTAAACAATTTCATTAATAATCGAAATCTTATTAAAATGATTCAAAATATGTATAGGCAGGTGATTACGTTGAGAAATCAATTTGTTGAAAAAATATGACTTTTTTATTCAATGTTCTATTGTCTGAACAGTTTTCTTTATAAAAGGCATTTGAATTTTGAAGTCCATTTTCTATGGAAAATTACACATTTTTATATTTGTATTTATACACGGTATTGAATTTTATTTCCAAGTCCCCCCCTTTTTTTTTGGAAAATTACACAGATTTTTATATTTGCATTTATATACGGTATTGAATTTGTTTTCAAGTCCATTTTGTTTTGGAAAATTATACAGATTTTTATATTTTTGTTTTATATAAGTTTTGATGCTACTTTACATCTTTAAATACTTATTTTCTGAAATTCTAATCTTTGGTAGAATTCTTCAATAAAAAATCTCATAAATTAAAATCTAATGCATATTTTTTGTTGAAATCTGGCATAATAATTCCTCGATAAATTCTGTAGTTCCTCAATAAGTTAATCTCTTCTTTTAAAAATGTAATATAGTTGTTTTAATGCTTCCCATTGCTAAAACAATTCAAAATTTCGTGTTACTTATCAGTTGAACCCCAATACTTAAAAATTAGATAAAAATATAGCTTATTTAATTAACTAGGCGATATACTTTTTTTTAGCTGTGTGCAAAATTTTAAGCAAATCGTTTGATAAACCTCTAAATTAAAAGATTTTTGCTCATTTAATACATAGAATAAAGATTGCGAGCTTAGAAGAGGATAATCTTTTTTTCGGCAAAAAAAGGGCCTCTTATCTCAATTTTTTATAAAAACGTTTTTCATTTAATTATTATATTTTGGTTACATGGATATTTTTTTCAGTTGCTTTTATGCAAAATTTCAAAAATATATCTATTTTAGAGCGTTTGTCAAAAACTTAATCCTGAAGGCAATTTCATACCTCACAATCGATACCTGCGCATTGATTTAGTATCGAATGCAACTGCATATTATTCTCGATGGCAGCTGAAACTGAATCCTACATTTCGACAAACAGATTGCAGCTTACAAATACGGATGCATGTTAGGATTTCTGAGCATGAATAGTGCATTACTATTAGACATAGAATAAAGATTGTGAGCTCAGAACAGGATATATTATTTAGTAACAAGATGTTGGAAAGGATTTGAGTCGCGAAGGAAAACGTGATTTTTGTTATTCTGATGTTCGGACAAATTCATTTAAATGCATTTTTTAAATAAAATTATTGATAGTTGTGTATTATTACACTAATCATCTAATTTTCATACTGACCATTAGGCCATATTAAACTTTAACCATAAACCCACGTGGCTTCCATTTATATTTATTTAGATCATTGTTATCTTTATACTACTGACAGAATATCGCACAAATGAAAATACTCAAATATTGTAGCCGGTCACTGAACTACCCGGAAAATAGGTTTTTGACAAAAGTAAATCGACTTTTGTTTCGGAATGTTTTTCCACGTTTACATTTGATATTGACATCCATTTTATCTTTTCCAATTACTATTTCTTTTGTAAATTTTAATTATAAAGCGTTCCTAGAGGTTACGATACTGCGATTTTAGCGGCAATATTTGCCTTAATGGAGATTTTTCTCTCTCGATATGGTCCATGTGTTCAATGGTCAGTTTACAAACAATTAAAAGTCAGCGAATTTAAAAAATACAGGCAGACACTTTTTATTATGATTCAATTCATACAATTTTTAATGAACCAATTTTATCTATAAATTTCCTATAATAATTCAAAAAGTTTTAATTTAAAAAAACTATAACATGCCTATTTCATTCATTTATTGAATGATTTTTTGCATTTTTTCATTTTAAAATGTCTACTTACATTCAAAAGCTAAAAGAATTCAAACGAAATTCAATCATTGTGAAACATTCTGTATGAATAGGGCTTATATTACTGCTATTATAGACGAAAATCCTCCACCATTTAAATATAGTTACAACTTGAACTTTTTAGCAAAAGCAATGCAAAATGTAGAATTAGTTATTTATTCTAATATAACTGAGCATTTTATAACCTACATTAATTACAATTTTTTATAACATTTTTGAATACGAATTCTCAGGTGTTAAGTAACTCCTGATTGTTATTATGTGTTTATCTACATTTAAATTGTTCGGTCAACGTTCCGGAACCATAGAAGCTACAACCAAGTGAATATTATCACCTAAATGACCATTATGCTTTCTAGAATGAGTTTCCATATCAACTGCCGCATGATTTTTAGAATACTAGTGTTTTCATTTCATTCTAATATTTTGCTTCCATCCTTACATCTCAACTATAAACACATTTTCTTAAAATTATCCTGTTAATTTTTTAAAAAAAACACAGAAAGTAAACTAAGAAGTTTTTTTTTATTTTAAGAAATATATGAAATGGGTCGTTTATAAAGATGATTATTTCAGTGGTTTATGCAAGATTATTCAGAGAAAATTATTTTTGAATTGGTTAATGCAATTATTTGAAATAATAAACTTTAATTAAGAATAATGATAATCTGACAAATTTTAAATTGCATTAATTTGAAAGTCATAAAAATTGATGTTTATCACAAAGGTAGAATCAAAATAATAAAGAAAATATGTTTTACACGTCAAAATCTTCATAGAAAATTTCATTCATTAAGCTCAAAGCTTGTTTATCCCCAAATGTCATTCACAGGTGAACTTTTTCTATAAAATCGAGATAAATTAATTAGCTGTATTAGGTAATAAATTAAATTTCACTTTCTCTTATTTTGTTACGAAGCCTTATTTTAATATTTCTAAAGAGCATATTTTCCAAATAAATTAATGTATGTTTATTAGCTTTCAGAAGCAATCTTTGTACTAGACTTAATTTAATTAATTATGAAAAAAATTCAATAATGAAATTACTTAGTTTCCATGTTGTTTCTTTACGAGAACCATCACTTCCTTAGAAAGAATGAATAAAATGATGAATTAATTGAAACAAAAAGTTTTCCTTGACGATAATCTTTGTAACCACAATGTTGCATGCGTTTGATACAAATGTAATGAAAGGAATACCTAAAATGATTTCCTGAAGAAATTATATCTATTTATGGTTTTTAAAGAACGTCCTTAATTTGATTCTTAAACTTAATTTTGCGAAATTAATATTTATTTCAAAAATGCAAACGAATTCCATCAACAACGAGCATTCTAAATAATTAAATAAATAAAAATAGGAAACAGAATAACGAGAAAAGATTCGTTTCGCTACAATTAATTTTAGATTTCATTAAACAGATTTAAATTGACTCGTAACGGAACCTCAAACTGAATAAAGATTTCTTTGCACTCGAATCATTTATAACGTAACTATGATCGGGTGACTTAAAAGCGTAAAGCTGCACTTCATTGCTGGAGAGGGAAATATCATGTAAGCACTTTCAAAAGGATGGTTCATTCGATGGAGATGAAGCCTCTCACACCATATTTGAAACAAAAAGTCAGATGGATTTTTTTCGATTAGTTCGAACTTAAAATTCATAAAATTCAATGCGTCTAAACTTTATTTATTAGGGCACTATTTGTTTTGATTGATTCTAGGAAATGCACATTTCCAAGTTTTAGAACTTGAAATTCCATACTAATTTGGATTTCATTCATAATTTTAGTCCTATTCTTTTCTTGAGAATAAAAAATTTCAAATTATGAGATATCATTCCATTATTTTCAATTGAATTCCCTAATGATCACTACCATATTTAAGAAATATAACAAATAATCTTTCTTCAAAGAAATGGAAATCTCAAATTGTTTGGACTTTCCTAGATGTGGTTTTTTTTTCATCAATCATTTGGAATAAATTGAATGTAACGATATTTATCATGGAAACTTACAGAACAATTTGAATAATTCCTACCTACCATTTCCTATCCCCTGCATTAAAAAATAAAATTAAAAGGAAATATTTAGTGATTCCACCACAATGTCTATTTTTTAAATTGTGTCCTTGAAGTATTCATTGGATTTCACGATGAGTGCTATGATTTGAAAAAAATATGCGAGTTCTACGCATGGAAATCTGCATTCTGCAATCATTTGGTAAATATTTATTTTTTATATGACTTTAAATAAAAATTAAAAATAATACTAATAAGAAAAACGATAGGATGTAATCTCTGTTATATATAGATATACACATATATACTATTCTTTAATTTCCTTTTATTAATCTTAAATAGCTCATGTTTTTTTTACATGTTTTTTTTAACATGTTTTTAAATAGCTCATTTTTCTAAAATTTTGTCTTATTTCCTGATTCAAGTCCCATTTTTTTATGTAAGTATTCCTAACATGCGCTCTAAAATATTGGAGATCATTGCGTTTCGGATGCCACAGGCGAAAGAATAAAAATTGCAAATGTACTCTATCAGCCTTTGTGTACAAATAATCCCTTCTGTGAAAAAATAAATTGAAGTTAAAATTGAAAAAGTGAAAGAAGCTAAAACGTGAATATTTAATTGAAACATGGAAACTAAGAGATGTTTATAACGATTCAACAAAATGTCTTACGATCTAAAAATCGAAATATTGGTTGAAGCCTCAAGTGTGAAAATAATTACAGGTTTTTATTTTTCTGATAGAAGAGCTGATTATATTATCATCATTTATCGTCATTATGATGGACATTTTTAATTTGGTGTATGAACAGCCATATTTATTTTGTAGTTCTTTGTAAGGATATTTAAAATAAGAAATCACTAATATCCTAATAACATATAAAAAAAATCAAAACAGCATTGAGCTTACTTTTCTTATTTAAAATTTTTGCATATTATTCATTAAATAAAAGGACTGATTCGCAATCTCTGATTTTCCCTTGTACAATGATTACTCAAATAGGTCATTCCATTACACAAGAACATTAGTGTTCTCCCCAAAGGATCTCGACGCTGTTTAAAATATATTTATTTTGAAAAATATTTCACAGTTCAAAGTGGATTTTATACATTTTCGTATCGAGATTGCGTAAGGAGGTATACATAGCTATCAGTATTGTGGACATAAACGAGCCACAACGCAGTTATTACATTGACTACTGAACTACAACCTGCTTGGTTAAAAAACTTTTCAATTCTGGAAGTCCCCCCCCCCAAAAAAATGGTGCAACAGTATATCTTGAATGTTACCTTTCACTCACTTGAATGGTTAACACGCAGAAATAAGAATAACAGAGCAATTTCCTCACAACAGTTGAAAATATTTCCTGGTACATTCTAAGTATATCACAGAGGGGAAAATAAGATTAGTGCAATACCATTTTTATGGTAGAATACTTAAAATAATCCATCCAAGTGATACATAGCTGACGGAAAGACTTTTCATACCATTTGAAAGATCCCTGAAAAGTAAAAATCTTGCTTGCAATATTGCCAGTTCTTCAATCAACTTCATACGCTCTTCCCCCCATGTTCCATGGAGCTTAGGGGCTCTGGTGATAATCCGTGATGCATTTCTGCTAATTGCCTGGGCATGTGTATTATTTTATATCATAAACATTATGTGATTTATAATTAATTTTTTTCAATGCATTTCCAAAATCATTGAAATCATTGTTTATTCAACACGCAAAACACAAAATTTTACGAAATTCCTATTACTAAATGTTTCTTTCTTTAAATAACGACTAGATTTATACTCGCATGATCTTCAGTTTTTCATGCATTTTTCTTTAACTTTCCAGATAAAATTCCTTTGTGCCGTCATAGTTATCGATTTTTCTGCTTCCCCCTTTCTTATTTTTATCGAATTGACTCTAAATTCTTCCAGACGAAAAGAACTCAGAAGTGAAGCCCCGTTAAAGTGATATTTCATAACTTTCAGTATTTGTGAATCTCTGCTATGGATTTTTATGGTTTAAATCTGAGGTCTTAAATGCATTTATTTTGAGTGAAAGTCACGGTATAATGACATTGGTACGTCTCTTTATAGCTCAAATATACATTTTTGAAGAACAGTTAGTAGGCACAGTCATATTCCATTTTCCATAATCTCACCATATTAATAAATTTCTGATATTTTTAGGTCACATATGCCTACTGGTCACTGTAAACAATTTTTGAAAACTTTGAAAAATAATAGTGAATTTAATGGAAATTAATTCTCCCAATTTATATTTGAGTAAATGTGATGTGGTTTTGTATTTGGAAAAGACAGTTCATTTTTGGTATTAACATAAGATAATTTTTAAAAATAAATATGTCTAATCTTATTTTCATTGGTTTTGAAGATTACATAAATATCATGAGTGTTGCACCAATGAAATCTCAACAGTCACATTCGCAAACAGAAACAAATAACTCTTTTACCACTTTCCAAAGATAAGAACATTTAGACTGCCATACAATTATTTATCTTAATTATAATTTTGCTTGTCTTTTCATTTCATTGATTAACCTCAAATTAGCAAAACAGATAACCATACGAAGAAATATAAAGGTAAGGCTATAATTCAAGTGATTTGACACTCAAAGGATTCACAGCATGAAAGCTTTGCAGTTCTGAACACTTGCTAGAACGAATGTCACACACCACAGTGAAAGCAGAGAAATCTACAGGTAGCGCACGCGTACCGCTCATAAGTAAAATATCTGTGATCAGTTATGAACTATCAAAAATATAAAATAGAATTTCGTTCGAATTCTTTTAAAACGGTGCATCCATTTAAGTGCATTTTTTAAACACAATTAAAATGCATAATTGCGATTGATGAAAAATTATTATTTGCCAGTACATTTCGCTCTAACTAAACCCATGTAATACAGAATGCTATTCTTTTCTCGAGAACATTTGAAGGACAATAGTGTTGGTTTGGTTTGGTTTCACAAGGATGTAAAAAAAAAAGAAATGACCAGATTTTATGTGTTTTGATCAAATGTCAAATGTCCTCAACCGAAAAAACTAATTGTATACAAAAGGGGCGAATACCGGCCTACCAAAAATGAAAAGAGCACGATTTTGAAGGATGAACATAAAGTACATATTCCCATAAAATGAAAATTAATTTCTGGAATTGTAAAATTTATCCTTCACTTTTAAATTTAATTTTATGGTTATTTTTTAAAGTATTCGTTTAATTTTCTACATTTAATGTTCTGAAATAATTGAGCAAAAAAAGCCTTTCAATCGATTTTTGAACTTTTAACTTGCAAAAGCAGACGTCTAAGAGGATTTCCAATTGCACAAATTAAGACAACAGTAAGCTGCAATTTTACGTTTCATTGTGTCGTTTAAAAAGACAAAAGAGCCAGACATGTTTATCAGCTTTTATAAAAGGAATAATGTATAATGTTTAGCTCACCGCTGAATATACAAAATCAGATTCTTCCAATATTCATTCTTCAATTTACTTACATGATATAAAAAATATCTTGAAGGAATAACTCAAAAAGAAAACATATTCAGAGTGGCCAGCATTTTTTTTTTTTTTTAACTTTCAAAACTTTTCCCTGACATTTCCCAGATCTTCAAGAAATTTCAATGGCATTTTTCGGATGTTTCTAATATCTTCAGAACAATGTCCCTTTGTTATTTTTTCTCTTTGAATATAGCAGAATATATTCTTAACTTTATTTGAAAAATTGTTCTACTCTTTTAACTAAAATCAATGTAAAATAAAATTTAATTCCCAGAAGAAACCCCATTATTTTCATTTAATCATTTATAGAATTCCAGATAAGTTTTAGTTATGTAAAATCCTTCCCTGCGTTTGCAGACATATTAATCAACATAAGAAGATACATGCAATTTAATTACCATGTAGCCCGACATTTAACCAACCAGTCTTATCTCGAAAATTGTGTGTCAAATTTACTCACGAAAAAGGCCCATTGACGCAATATTTAAGAATGAAATGGTTTGTTGTCTTCCAGTAACGTCACCCGTATCCATACTGTTTACCAACACGCCAATTAGAACTAAACAATAATTTTGCTAACAGAATAAAAATTTAATTACAAATACAAAATGATGTATCTGCATCAAAATAAGAAACATTCTTCAATGAAATAAAAATTGCATTGACTTTAAGTTCGCCATTTATAATTAAAAAAATCGCTTGCACGCTGACTTAATTCCGTAGCCCATAAAATAGATTTTAAAAAAGTGCGAAATGGGTCCTTTTCATTTTTGTTTTTTTATTGGCATAAAAAGAAAAATGTGTAAGATATATAAATTTAAATAAAAAAATAGTATGAATAAATGTTGTAAATTTTTATGGCAAACAGTTTCATATACATCAAACCATATAAGAAAAATGCTGCCCTTTTCTTTAAAAAAATTGGAAAAAATTACAAGAGGCATGTATACTTATAATTTAGCAAACAAATTAATTGCTTGTTTAATATTAATTTTAAATTATAGAGCATTTTGTTGAATGTATGGGGAATTTTAAAAGAATTTAAAAAATAAACGTTAAAAGAAAATATTAGAAATAACGTCAATTTCATGCCTTCCATAGCATGCATTCATATGAAGAACTTATAATCCGTGCTCATAATGTTTAAAAATATTTTTTTAAAAAAATTTCAAGGAAATAATAGCAATAATGTCTAATGCTTTATAATTCAACAAAAAGATGTCCGAGAAGAAGGAAAAAATAGTTATAGTAAAATACTTATTTAATTAAAATAAGTTGTTTTGGAATTTTAATAAAGTGTCAATATTTTAAAATCAATATATTAATACTCAAAATTCATACTTTCGCTCTCGTAACACGTGGTATGACCTATTTAACGTTCGAAGGAAGGAAAAGAGTGTGTAGGTGTGGGGGGAGATAACTCCATATATATCCTTATAAGTAAAAGACACCCATCAAAGCTTAAAATCATAACAGTACTAAAAGCTGGGCTTTAATTAACTGTTTCTTTCATCGAGTACAGAATTTTGCTAATTATGTCAATAACTTGGAAAGAAAACTTTTTTGCGAAAATATTATATATTTATACATGCATATATGGAATAAATTAGATATGGTGGTTAATCTTTCTCTTCCATAGTCTGTTTTTGACCATTATATATATATATTTTTCATTAGTTGTCAATAATGCATCATTCTACTTATGAAATATTGAAAGTTAGCTTTCTTTCCTAATAGCAATGCTTCAATTATCAAAGAATTTATTATTATTTTTGATGAGTAAACGCTTATTAACGAATGCGAACTTCAAAATTCTTTTTATCGAGAGGATTTAAAACAAAAGACAGAGTTTATATTAATTATTCTTGGTGATAACTTGTTAAAAATTTCGAATGTTTTGCTAAATAATTTGTTAATTTAATTAGGTTTTAAATAATATCTTAGTTTCATGTATCTGTGTTCGTTCTTGTTATTCTCATAGGCCCTCAAACATATTGAAAGTATACTGCTAAAAGTGCCGTTGAAAAGTTGAAGGAAAAATAAAAAACTAATATATTCTTTTAGTTTAAAAATGTTTTTGAAATCGAAACTATAATATTTATCAAAGTATCATCAATATGCAATACATTCTGTAGAAATATCAATGTGCACGATTTTTTTTTTTTTTTTTTTTTTGTAAATGAAGTATAGACAAAATATTATATTCGTTACAGAGTCCGAACTCGAATCTCCATGTTCCAGATATCCACGTGTTAGAAAAAAGCATTTTGAGATTCTGTCCCTGTTTTTGTCTCTGACAAAGATAACTCAAAAATGCTTTGAGTCACATTAATGAAATTTGGTGTACTCTGGTGTCCATATTTTCAGATTTGTATCAAATTTAGAGCAAAATCCGTTCTGAGGAAGTCTGTCCGTCCAGATATTCGAATATAAGTTAACTCTATACAACAAAATGAAGAGAGCTAGATGGATAAATTTCTGCACACAAATTCAATCAAATTCAATATCTATAGTGTAAACACTTACCACATTTTGAGCCAAATCCAACAAGCAGTTGACCTTCTGTCGATCTATACTTTCAGAAACATACAAACACGATCATTTAAGAATGTTGCAAATCAAATTTCATGTATAATTTTGTGACTAAAACTTTAGTTCTGTGTCAAAATTTTGTTTCAATCGTTAGGGTGAAAAGCATCTGAAACAGAAATTAGATTTTCGGATATTTTTAAGGATTTATATCCATAGATTCAGTTAAAATACTAAATTTGCGTCAAAGATTAATATTTTATAAATATTGCACACCAATGCTATGTAAGGCGCTCTTTGGAGTAACACCTTTTTTAGAACAGTAAGTGAGCAAGTTTTAGGGAAATCGTTCTTGCCGAGTTCCGCTATAGAGAAGGCATTTGAAAACAATAAAATACATTAATTCATTTTTCTTTTGAGTCAACACTTTTAATAACAAACCAAAGATATATCATTACACAACAACACAGATGAAACAATGTCATCATGAGATATACGAATGAAGCTATTTCGTAGATTTAATCATTAGTATAATCCCATGTGTTCGCTGCAACCTAAAATTGCAATGAATCAATGCGAATGACCCTCATTTGCAAATAATCAAGGCAAAAAGGATTAAAATTGTTCAGAATTTATTTTAAAAAGGTAAAAGAAAAAAAGAAAAGAATGACTTATTCATTAAAATAACAATTCTGCGATTATATTCAATACTATTATGATACACTATTTTTATTTGCTTTCAGGTGTTATCCCGAGAGAGAACATACCTCAAACGATTTTTTATCAGAGAATCAGAATTCCATGTCAGATTTTAATACGCTTACTCCCATTCAATTTTTTATAAAATTTGCCACGTTACATTAATTTTAAATACTCAAAATCACATTTTTCCTAATTAAATGAACTTTCGTTTAAGGTGACGTTTATTTTATGTAATAAAAATATAATTTAGGTTTATCAGAACTCTTTGAAGATTACAATACTTTCTCTGTAATCCGTATAATTGGAAGCTAAAAGGAATGGAGAACTGCGGAAATCAGCTATTCTGTGTGTTTGTTTGCTCATTGGCGGTACAGACTCAGAGTGAGACCTCAGGCCACTTTGGAAATCAATCAACCTAATGAATTGTCTATAGAAGGGTGAGGAGATAAACAAAGTAGCAGCATGTCAAAAGGATGAAGTAGAACAAATAAAATAAATGTTCACTGGATTCAAGAGTGCAGTAGACATTAATGAGAGGCTTGGTAAAGGACAGAATGCTGAAGAGATGTATCGCTTCAGGCCAAGACATTACAAGAGATAGTTTGGAAAAAAAGTTAAAAATAAACAAATTGAAGTATTGGATATCATGTTAGTAATATCATGATTTCTCTATCGCTTTATTTATTTACATACGATAGTTTTTAGAGGTTTGCTTTAATGACGAGTATTCTAAGTTAACAATTTCATTAAACAAACATCAGAGAAAGTTTTAATAAACATTCAATCAGGTGCAATAGTACTACGCAGATCTAGGGTGGGAGGTGTCGGCTCAGCTTTATTCCTTGGCGTTCCCACAGTCTCTCAGCCGGTGATTGAAATTTCTTCCTACAGGACATTTTAATACCCCTACCATAAACAAACCACTTTCCTGTCCCAGGGTAAAGTTTTTTAGTTATTAATTTTTTTCCTAATTATATCAAAATATTAGCAGGAATTAAAACTTAAAATTGGCAGATTTTACTTAAGAAAGCTTCTGGTTCAGAAGAAACAAAAGGTAAGCGTAGGTATATATTTACATATCAAAACTAAACAGAGGAAATAATGAAACTGTAAGCAAATTTTCTAACAATATATTCGTTACATAGAATAGATAAACATAATCAGATAGATTGATAAGTGTCTTCATACGTATTTTTTAAAAATATCAATTTCTCTCTTGAAACAATAATTGTCTTCTGGATATATGAAACAACAGCTGCTAAATCTGTGGCTGAAGGCTCAGTTTCGTGAATTATTTATATGGGGCAAAAAAATGCTTCTACTTAAAACCTTTCAGACAGGTAAGAAATTTTATAACCCACAGAGGTTTTTCCTTCTTTCCAAAAAAAATTGAGAACTTCTGATATGAACTTTCATTCTCGATCACTATACAAAGCCAGCGGATGTGGTCTCACCAAAACTTTAACGCATACTGTTTAATAAAGGTGCTACCCCCCACTCCTGAAAAAATTGTAGACATTGGGTAAGGCAAAGAATACCATGTATGGCACTGCGTGCAATAAGTACATAATATTAACCATTGGGTGAAATTTTATTGAATCTATCGTGTCAAACTTGCTTGATTTTTGACAATTTACACGATTAATAGTAACTGAAAAATGTAATTTAGATTCAGTTTTCCCCCACCATCTGAAGCCGATATTTAGCACAAAAATACAATTATAATCACAAAATCACACACCATGATACATTTAAGTCATTGTGCTTCCGAGTCATCGCGTTTACATGCTTCTGAGAACACAGACAGACGGACATTCAACCCCATGTTGGATTCGATTGAAAATTTGAAAGATGTCTGAACTATAGAAGTTAAATATGTGTTCCGAATTTTATCCATCTAGCTCTCAATCGTTTTGTAGTTATTGTGCTGCTTTATATTCGAATAGGCGGTTCAACAGACTTCCTTCGAACAGAGCTTTCTCAAAATTTAATAGAAATCTCGAATTGGGTGTAAAGGCCATATAACGAATTCCATCCGTGTAGCTCAAAATGCTTTTAAGATATCTTTGTCATATACAGACAGTGTTTTTCGAACTCAAGAAGGACTAAAAGGTGGAGATTCGTCAAAATTTCGAGTTGAAAATGTTTTACTTACAATACTTTCTCTATACTTTTTATACGAGAAAATAAAATGTAAATTTACACACTCCTTGAAATTCCTATCATTCTAAATCAAAACGGTCTCTCACACAAAATTGATCAAAATATCAGTTTCTTGACGTGTCCTCACAGCACTCAGCATCAGTTCTCGCCATTTACAGCGCGCTGTGTCTAGTCCAAAATCCAAAGGCAGTTACAGCTAAGCTAGATGCATCTTTTACTTCATTGATCAAAGAAGAGAGGCCTTTCAAGCTGCATCATAACTATGCAACTCTGGCCTCCAAACACAATCATGGATTTCATATAAATGGCTCACAGGGCACGGCGAATTACACAATGCCTTGCCGGCTTTAGTATAAGGCGAAGTCGTTAAGACGTCAAAGTCATGGAATGTACCCTCCGGATTTTTCGTATATTAGGTTTAATAGAAGCAACTCGATATTACGCTGCTGCATTGTTACCGTTATTGGACATTCCTTCGATTGTCGGGAGGGGGGGGGGAATAATATGGATAATCGTTTGGGTGTGCATGACTAGGAATATATTAGGCTAACATATGATGTTTAGAGTGTAGTCATTTTTCAATTCTGCATTCAAAGTGCCTTTAAAGAAATTTCATGTTACGATGAAATGCAGTTTCAATTACAATTTTAATAATCAATAATTAATGCTATTTAATGATTTTTTCAAAATAAAAAATGATATGAAAATAGATATTAATGAGAGATTCTAAGGAATTTTTGATATCAATGACACGGGAATCGGTTCAAAAACACTTTAAGTTAAAAGAATGCCGTTTCCCCGGAAAGGATAGAATACCAAATATTTATTGGCTATATTTGAAGCCTCCACATTGGTTTGCAGCTGGAGCACCAGACAAGATTTATTATTCTAATTTTAAATGCTTTCTTTTTACAAAATAATTCTGCATTATAATGAACGATCACAAAAAATTTTATTCCAAAATCTCCATTGATTTCATCGAATTTCAATGAGCCTGATATCAGCACCCTTGAAAGTTGATTTGGAAAATTGAAAAGAAAAAAAAATCGTTTATAGAAAAATAAAGTTATAGTAAACAAGTAAAGAAGAAATTATAGTTCTCAAAATAACAAGAAATATTGTCAGGTGCATCTGGACGACTTTAAAAATGTTTAATCTTTGCTTGATTCTGGAGTGAAATCTTAATTGTAAAGACAATAAAATTTCAAGAATGCCTTATATTAAAATTTATTCAAAATGGGAAAATAAGACGAATTTCTAGATCTTAACCCTCAACAATAGAAAAAATCTGGAATAAGATATTTGTAGTAATTGTGAAAACGATTCGAGTTTCATTTCAACAATGAAATATATTGCTCTAAAATGCGGTTAAAATATTTTCAAACTAACTAAAAATAGTTATAAAAATCATGCAAAAACTATTAACTAAAATCTAAAATTATTAACTACTTGAGATGTACAGAAATAATTTTACTTCAAGTTGTTTCAATAGTTGGTGTCTTATTATTTCAATATGGGAGATTTCTGTTAATGAATGCAATATCGAAAATGACAGTTCAAATATCTGATTTTATTAGGAAGGATTAAATATTTCAGAAAATATGAGTTTTCTGAGAAATTATTTTCTTGCTCTCTTTAGAAATAAAACATTAAACAGTCACGTATGTCAGACACAGCATTTTGAATCGCTAATTTTTTTAATTCTCCTTCACTCAAAGGAAATTTAAATTGGGTCTGTCTTACATTTTGATGAAGAATGTTGTCAAAAAATCAAATGAGTAAGTATTATTTGAACCGTAATTGCCAATGAAAACCAATCATTGCAGATTTCGTTACAGATTTATAAACAGCGTAAAGAAATCATTTAAAGAGGAAAAGTAGTACGAATGATACGTACGAATAGTTCAGTCATCGAAATGATTGCAATTTCAACATTATTAAGACTCTGAAGATTGGTCGAGTATGGTGTTTTGATTGATATTTACTCTGAGTCTGTTTGCATACTGTACTTATACTAAACAAAATTAAAATACAATATTAATAAATTGGCGTGAATGGAAGTCCAAAAATTTTCTAGCATACTCTCTAATAAAGGTGTTATTTCTCATCCCCCCCCCAAAAAAAAATTGTGGATCTTGGGTAAGACAGAGAATATCTTGTATGGCACTGGTGTATTAAACAACGAAATATTGATCTTTGGCGTGGATTTAACCTTTTTACTGAATCTACCGTGTGATCTGTGGCGAGTATTTTGGTGTTTCATTCTTGGTATATTGTTTTTAGCATTCGAAAATAGAATTTGTATTTTAAACACGTTTTTCCCAACCAAATGGAACTAGAATTTGAGACAGAACTACAGTTGTAGCCATAAAATCACAAACCAAATTTGATATATTTAATTCATTGCGTAGTTTACATGATTTTAAAAGTACAGACCGATAGATGTTCAATCCTCTCATTGGATTTAGTTCGAAATTTGACCCTACCCTACAGATGTTAAATATGCATACTGAATTTTATCGATCTAGCTCTCTTTGTTTTGTAGTTATAGTGTTAACTTATATTCGAACAGCTAGACGGACAGACTTCCTCTCCACAGATTTTGTTCAAATCTTGACCTAAATCTACACATTTCAGGATAATATCGTTTACTGAATTTCACCCGTCTAGCACAAAAGCGGTTTTCAGTTACCTTTGTCACAGATATTTTTTAAAATGTGTTTCCCGAACCCAGAGATATCTAAAACTTGAAGATATCTCCAACTCTCAAGTTTGAATTTTTTTACGACTCTATTTCGCATAAGAAAAAGTCATAAATTGTATCTCATTTGGAACTGGAATTTCTATAATCTTGCCTAATGGTAATAATAGAGGATAAATACTAAACTCACGTATATGTACACATCATACGTGTGTTATTTAATTATTTTGAAATTATTATGAAATAATATATAAATTTTTGTAAGAAAACAAATATCCAGTCTTTTAAAAGTTTCATAATCTCTTAAGTTTCCTCTTATATATATTTTGTGGTATGTACGCATTACTAGAGAAATGTTGCTTCGCCATATTTTACTGACAAGGGCAAGTTGAAAAAAAATAGCCTCTCAATTTAGCTGTTCGTGTTTACAATCACAGCATGATATTGAAAGATAAAATTAAAAAAAAACGGAGGAGAGGAAGGAAAATAGATTATTTTCGATAAATCAGATATTTCGTTTCCATTTACTAGTGAATTAAGTGCTCAAGGGCTCTCGACATTTATTTCTCGAAGAAAATATTTCTTCCTCTTTTTCTAAACCATCAGAGATATTTCGAAGTAAAAAGAAATATTATCTTCTCTCTCAACTACTTTTTGATCACTTACATAAAATATGATGGGCAATTTGTCGGAAATTAAGAGAAATGAAATGAATATGTGTATTTTTTCTGGTATTCTTTTATAAATGAAGTTGGAAAAATTATAGAATAAATTTTCAGAAGAAAAATCAATAAAAACAGGTCGTAGTTTTTTTTTAGAATTTATCTCCGATTTACAGGAAAAAAATGGAAATTATTATAGGGTACAACAAAAGACAAATGAAATGCTAGTTCCAATATGAAGAAAAGTTTGGTCTTAACAATAATAACAACGGAAGTGGTTTCAAGAAAACTTTCTTTAAAACGATACTTTAAATGAACAAGAGACTTATTAACCATATCCATTTAAATCTTATTAAATCCAAACTGAATTAATAAAAGCATATGAATGTCTTTTTTTATAATATATATTATAACCGATATTTTTAGAGTATTGACTTTAAAGAGCTTTTTCTAGTGTACAAGAAATATGAAATATCTTCGTAAATTATCTATTATTTTCGTTCATTTTCTTAGCAGTAAAAAATTTACGGAATTATATTTACTGTAAGGGAGAACTTAATTTTATACTGAGTTTATAATTAAATCTAATATCATTAAGATGATTTATTTAACTTCAATGAAAATGATATTTTTATACAGTGCTAGTGTCAAGATAATGTATATTCACAATTATCATGACACAATTTATGAACACATTTTTTTATTACATATCCTCAATTTTTTTCTATTTTCTATGATTTTACCAGGTTTTTTCCACTTTAAGTTTGCTTGTTCGGCTCTGGTATTCGGTATTTTGAAAATCATCAGAAAAAAACCTATAATAAATCATCTATTTAATTGTAAATTTGGACCAAAGAGTGTAAGCAAAGTTACAAATCATACTATAAAGAATATTTAAAATAAATTTCACATAAAACTATATAGTATGACATTAATGTAATATATTTAATAGTAACTATATTAGTAATAAGAAGAAACTCTTTAATGTTGCACATAAAAAGGAGAAAAAAGGACTCCTACAGATTTCTCATTAAATAATGTTTCATCCATATAATCAAATTATATCTTTAAGACCGAAAACTCTTGATTCGAGACCCATTAAAGTCAATATAAAGAATACTTTTTGGAGAAGAATTTAAAGAATAAATTTTTATAACTGTTAGTACAATGTATTGAATTCTTGTCTAATTTTTAACTTAGACGAACGCAATTGGGAATAATTTTATTGATTTTGAATGGGAAACGATTTATATAGAAGTCACATGAAGGCCCGATACCTCAATTTCTACGCTTTCTGAAGGATTTTGGATTCTCGATCCCAAATGCAATATAGTCTATTAATTGCCTCGTTTTGCAATATAAGCCACTGCACATTCCTGAATATTACCAGCTTTAACAAAGTTCTCAGCTCCTTGCAAAACAATATACCATCTAAGAAGCCCATTTCAACATCATTTTGATTGCGGTTGCCAGAAACAGCTTTCATTGTTAAATTCGGATCTAATACTTACATCACATTTAATCTTTGGAAGCATAGTGATAATAATTTTATAAACAATACATGCATTGCATAAATTACAAATTTGATTAAGAATAACTAATATTAAATTCTAAGGTTATCAGAGAAAAAAAAAATTATAGTTTCCTTCAACAGACGAAAAATTTAAATATAAAACAGCAATGTTCATATTGTTAATTATGAGATTAAATCGACAGAGGTAATTTCAAATAATGATTTAGTAAACAACATATCTGTTTAAAGAAAGGTTCATGGGAAATGTCACTAGTTGTCTTCAAGAAAGTTACTTTTACTTAAGATACTTACTAGATTTTTACTTACTAGTAGATTTACTTACTAAAATATATAGATATACCCTACAAGAATGGATTATAAAATTTAGTTGAGAAATGAAAAAAAATCTACACATTAAGCAGTTAGTGCATTTTATTTTTGAATTTCAAGTAAATAAAGCTAACATTCGAATAAAGGCAACAGTGTTTGCCTTTCCGATGCATTTAATCAATCCATTTGCTAGGGGAAGAATGCTTTTAAATGAGCAACCGACTATTGATGCACTTAAATTTGAACATATTACACAGAAAAACAAAGGCAAGTGCAATGCACCTTATAAGGATAAGGACTGTGAGAAAGCACTATTTGCGAATTACAAGGGGTACCATCGATTCATTTCGCTTTGCGGCACCTGCTAAAAAAAAGAAACGGACGATTGCTCTTCGCGTCCATGTTTAGATACCGCAAGCGACTGCAAAGCGACTGATCACCGACTGCAAACACTACGTTTGCATACTCAGTAGCGAAATTTCTCTGAAAAGCTTTTTCCAAGCTTATCGAAAATAATTTTCAATTTATTTGTAAATATATAAAATTATAAACTATCTATATCAAACTTTTTTTCAATTAAACATATAAGTGATAATAAATGTTAGCTAATATCAAATTTAATTCAAATAAAACTTCAAATATAAACTTTCACATTATTTAAAATATCGCCAAAAATAATGAAGTGAATGAGTTTTTACTGAACATCTTAACAGCTCTAAATTAAAAAGGAACCTGCTCGATAGGTCTGATAAATCGTTTGTAGGATACTGAAATCTATGATGCCCAATAGAATAAAATATATATGAACAACAAATAAAAATGCTAGTGGCTCTTTCACGCATAATCTACGCAAACGCTTGAAAGAAAAAAGACACCTAATTCTACTTATAATTTGCTATAAAAAATTGTAATTTTGAATGGCAGTAAAAAATATTAAGTAAGAGTAGTAACGATAGCAAAAAGTATTACATCGAAAACGAAACAACATAAAAATATTTGTCTTTGAAAGTCTCTTACGAACAAAGATCATCAATTATTTTTATAAACACCTATAAAAAAGAATAAGTTAAGAATTTAAAAAAAACGGATTATTGCCGAATGTTTGTGATTTTGAAAAAATAAATAGAAAAGACAAATTTCAATTCAATGACTTGCTATAATTATGGATTCAACATCATGTAGAATTTTGAAATTATCAAAAGCATATGCATAGCATTTAATGTTGTATCTAGATTAAAAACAATTTGCAAATGATGTTGGTAAATTGTCAGACGAAATTTGATCTGACAATATTAAATTGTTATATTTCTCCTTATAATTATCTATTTTAATGAAAGAGATTCTGTTATAAGAAAATAATTTATTCTGCAATTAAGAATTCTGCAACATTCAGCACTTCCATGAATGACATTTTTTAATAAGATCTCAATATTGCCAAATGTTTATTAGAATAAATCTGTTACCTTCTTTTTCTTTAATCTTAACACAAATAAAAGTCACTGTGTTCATTTGTTCCTCCTGAGCGATCGAAGCGATTTCTACTATACTTTGCGCAATTATTCTTGAAAACAGAATAAAAAATTATTACCAAATTTTTAAACTGCAAAATTTAATTAAATATTCAAATAATGAGAAATTATTCGAAATTTTGCCGTTTATCTAGAATAACTTCGGAGCTAATTTCGTTTCAAAAATACTTTAATATTGTCTTAAAATTTACAATTTTAACACTTCATTTATATAGCACTTTTACTTCTGCTTAATATTTCTTTCAGCTGTTATTAAACTATTTAAAAAATTAAGTACATTAGGATTAATGTTAAATTTGAACAACTTTACTATCATTTTTTTAATTTATGTTTTTATTAAATGAATGTATTTTGACTTGGTTTTCATTTATTTCAGTGATTCAACAAAGCCTAATAGCAGGGATAAGTCAGTCCCTCCAACGGAGTTAGAAAAAGTCAAGTCCCTGCCTGCCAATGAAACTAATGTTCAATCGAGGCAATATCCCCCGTCACCCACCCACTCACTCAAACTTGGGAGGAAATTATTCCACCATCATAAAATTTTAAAAATCTTACATTATTTACGTTTCCAAATTCAATTTTATAGTTTTCTTTCCATTGTCATTAATTCTTTAGAAACTTGGACGGAGTGGGTTTTGAAGGTTATACGTAGGCACTTTTTTACTGGACGGCGTTCCGAATCTGAACAACACTACCAATCATTTCTCTTTCCGTAAAATACTAATCGCCTTTGGCGACAGCTCGGTCACCGGAGATATTGGTTATATTTCAGTCCAGTTAACTCATTGCACTGGCAAAAGATTCAGAGATACGCGTCCATTACAACGTCTCCAAACAGTCCACTATATTTTGCAGCGACGCAACACAAAGTGTATCTTACAGAAATCGGAAAAAGATTTATATCGTCTAAATGAATTCATTTTCGACCTAAAATGATGTTCCTTTCATCTGAGCTTGGCAAACAATCTCTGTCACCGAGTTGCCAAATTCTTATTTACTTCTGTCTGCCGACGTGTCATTGGCGATTTTGTGCAGAACAAAGTGAAATCGTTAGGAAAAACTTCATTTCCAGGCTTCCATCAAATTGTCAGATAATAAAATCGTGTTTTTGTAATATTCTTACATGTATCCAGCTCATTGTATAAATGAACTGTTTTAATAGATAACTGTACCATAGTTTCAATGCGCGATTAAGTCATGTTCATTTATCTTCTAAATTTAACGTTATTGTAATCTTGCATCGTTCCTCCTGTAAACTACGTAGTTTAAGCAGCATCCTTTCTAGCTTTCAACAATGAAAGGACAACACGTAATCAAATACTTGATGAAGCAAAAAAAAAAAATCGATTTCGGTTTTTATTTACTATAATGAAAATATATTTAAAATATGCAATATATTTAAAATATGCTCAAATGTTAATTAAATTTAGAATAAATAATTTTACATTGACTAAATTGATATTATTAAAGATTTTTTTTTTAAAACTGCGTAAAACTTTTTGTACCGGAATATTGCCTAAATTATTTCAAAAAAAAAAAATTAAAATCTAGCATGATTTTTAATTAAATTTCAAAACTATCACTCCTAAGTACACTCTCCAAAACATATCTGGGGTAATTACGGCAACTCCGGATCAAGTGGTCTAGCTTGTAGAGTGGCAAACACACACACACACACACACACACACACACACACACACACACACACA
>JAPMOR010079269.1:194239-243107 GCA_026543865.1 Argiope aurantia | reverse complement strand
GATTAATAAAAATTCTAGTTAAAATTTCAAAGAGCTAATTGCGAGATGCATATTCTCATCTTAAAGAATATAGTGGAGCCAAATTTGGTATTCCAAGTCTAAAGGAGCACATTGTTTGAGCATCAGCGTAAACACCAATACATTCGTTTTTATTATTAGTGGAAAAGGGGAGAATAAAATGTGAATGGTATGTTAATATTTGCTAAAAATATAATTTTATTCTTGGAATTGATTGAATACACATATCTGATTATGAATCAAATGCATTCCATAAAATAGATCATTTTATATTAACAAAATAAAGATTCTAGAAAAAAAGTCTTCGTTATCAATTTTAGTAGATAGACAAAATTTGCTTACCACAGAGTCTTGTAAATCATTTTTATATAGCATGTCATGTTTGTTTTTAATTTTGAAAATTGTGTAAATATCCCTTTTTTTATAAGAATTGAATTACAATTGCCGTTTTAAATTTAATTTAAAAATGTATACAATATATAATAAAGCACATTTTCTTTTGCATTTTCGAGTATATTTTTCATTCTTTATTTCCGGAACTTTAATCATGTTTTATTTTTATTTCATTAAAACATCACAATTAATCAAACATTTACGTAACATTAGCAAATGTATGCGTACATGATTTTAATTATTAATATTTCATTACAAAACTAAATAAATTTATGTACACTGTTATATGTTTTTCTAGTCGTTGAATAATTCTGCAAAATTAAAATGGAAGATAAATGATAATTATATAAGAATATTTAAAATATATATTTACATACATCTGAACTCCAAAATAAATTTGAGAGAGATAAAAAAAGTTGCCATTATCTATTGAAATGGGAATGAATAGTATTTTTAGCATTCATCTATTTACCATTTAATAAGTATACTTATTTATGTCAAAAGTTGTATACGGAAAGATTTAAAAAGATATTAGTTTATATATAGAAAAATGCAAATTTTTTCAACTTAAACAGTTTTTTTTTATTTTATAAATATCTCTAAAAAATTTGATTAATTTCACCATCAATTAATATACTCTTACGTATTAATAAGCATTTAAAATGTTTGCCCAGAATTTCTCTATATCTCCCTCAGAATTTCTCTATATATTTCTTTATAATTTTCCCTCTCCCGAATTTGTCTTTCAAATAAAATAAATTATTGAATTCATTCTGTCTTGAATGCTATTAATTGATGAAGCTTTGATAAAATTATGAAAGCATTATCCCTGCTATCTTGAAACACAGGGAAAGATGTGAATGATAAAAATTGAGAAAACAAGAACTGAATATACCATTCATAGAACTACTCTTAACTGTATCTACAACTATGCTACATACGTCAGAGATACGAGAACCAACTACCTAATCGGGAGTTTCCCATCCCCATGTTCGTGTTGTAAAACTGATGAGAATGAATTGAATGGATTAATGGCATTCTTAAATTTGAATTATAAAGTGGGAATAAGTCGAAACATCTAAAGATTACAATTTTACGCTAGAACGTGCAGAAATCACAACTTTTTAAATATTACAATATTTAAAATTTGCTACCGAAATAATTTTTAATAAGTTCACATTTCGCAAAGCATCACTCAAATAATGAAGCAAAATGCATACAGCGCTCAAATTATTTTTTCTTTTATTTATGATGTTTTAAAAATGAAATATCATCCTGTTTTGAGGGAGAGACTATTAGATATTTTCAATTTTCAGAACGTCTAAAATTAGTTAATTTCCTCCTAGTTAATTTTAATCGTTCGACTTTCTTTCGCTTAGGAAAATGTAATCAAGGAGAGAATTATATTTTAGGATAGAAATCCATTCTTTCGCGGATCTTCGATACTAATTCAAGTCTAAAAATTTAGAGTAACTAGAGGTTTCCTAGTGTTTGAATAATTGTTAGTTCATGAGAAATGCCCATATTTGTTTAAATTAAGGATAACATATGAAAATTTCCATAGAATTGAATTCAAATTTCTATGTTAATTTACTACTGAATATATTCTGAATAACGGTTGCGAAATGTCATAGACTTTAATATTATTTTTAAGTTTTGAATTCAAATTTAAGACATTAATGAAACCAAATAAAACTTTTATTCTAAATCTGGTATAGTAAAATTGCTCTTAAATAATGCAATATTAATAGATAACAGAGTTATCCGAGTTAATGCATCTGAAGAGATTGTCATAAAATACTGACTGAATCAATAAAATGCTTACTTAGTGACTTTCTAAAAATTTGATTCACAATTTACAAGAAGAACGTTGTGAATCGTTCAAAAAATAATCACGGATCTCATTTCATAATTATTTAAAATAATTTTGTTTATCTTAAGTGTTTTATCATTATAATGCCTATTAGCACTTAGTTTGTAATTATTTAAAATTTTTGGAATGAATAAACAAATTTTTACAAACTAGACCTTTTCATTCAAACATTTAAATGGGAATTTTATTCACGAGAATGAAATACACAAAAATACGTTTAAAATTAAATTCATATTTAACGAATCATTGATTTAATAATTAAATTACAAAATAATTTTCTAAATGATTGTGGTTGAACATTCAAATTTACCTATTCCTGAAAAAGATTATCTGCATGTAATGAATTTAGTTATATTTGAAAGGTATGCATACATTGCAGAAACAACTGGATTCGATATATATGAATGAAAAACTCGTTTATAACTAAAATGTTTAAGGTGAATTTAATTTTATAATAATAATTATGCTATGAAAAAAAGAAAAAGCATTTAAATCTTAATCAATTAACAATTCAAAGCTAATTCAAAAAATTGCTACAATGCATTAATCATGAATTAAAATGCAATTGTTAAGAATAGATTGATCATATTTTGAATGATGTGCAGGTAATAAGAATCAAATTGATGTAAAGACAATTAGTTATTAAAAATTAGAATTGCAAGTAATTTTTTTTGTAATTTAAGCAATATTTAAGTATGAAATTATAAAATACAGAAAACATAACACAGGTTTTAATATACAGAAGTAAAATACAGGTTTTCTGAAATTAAAAAACTTTTTTGGAAATTTGCATCGAAATAATATTTTAAAGATATCGAAGGATATATTAGAAATTTAAAGAATCAAAATAATTTACTTATCCGCCATATAACATAATTAAATTACTGATAATAATCAATAATACCTATACATGTGAAAATAAAGATGAATATATGTACATATGGAAAGAAAAAACTTCGGAAACTTAAATATTCCTTTAAAGCTTTGAGATATTGCGAATTGGAATAATTAAAATTTAGTTAATTTAGTAATACCTTTGTACCTCTTAAATCTGCTCAGTAGTCAAGTAGTGTGCATACATTTAACAATCTTCCATTAAAGTTTGCTTTATAGAACGAAGATTTGCACTCGCGTTTGATAACGAATGCACTTGGAATTTCCCCATTTTAGAATGGCTAAGAAGAATTAATGCATTTATCACAAATTTTAGATTTTGTTTTTATTATTCTAAGAGAAACATTTTCAAAGATCTATTTATATTTGGATACATGAATGGATGTTCATATTGATTCTAATTAGTTAAGGAATTTGATAATTAAGGAATTACTCATACTTGAACAATTGCTTTTGCTCAATTGAAATATCTACGGTGTGAAATCTTTGAATTTAAGGATGAAATATGGAAATCCTTTTTAGACTCTAAATTTTACCGGTGTTGAATAATATTAAGAATTTTTTTTCTTGAAAATGAGATATTACATAAACCTCTGCAGTTTTATAAGAATGAGTTTACATTCGGTATTTAGATTAATAAGCTATGTTTCTAATTATGATAATTCAGTTTTAATTTTAAAATATTTTGCTGATATTGAGACAAAATTTGAAAAAGGAAAACTGAACTTTTTATGATTTTAGAGAAAACACTAAAAGCTCGACTGCAGGAAAGGATATATAATGCAATTTCAATTAATCATTTCAAAAACGAGAATCATTCCTTGTGTATTATTAGAACGGAATATGCAAGTGGAAGTAATATAAAAGTTCCAGAAAATTTAGCCATTGTGACATGGTGCATGATCTCGATTGCGAGCCTTAAGATAAACGATCCGATACCATTTTAGAACTATATATATAGAGTACCTGAACAGTGACTTAAACATTTTTAACACGTTAAGCCTAATGGTATTCACCGATAGTTGGCACTATAGACTATATCAGTTATTGACGCATTGCTATGTATTTTAATTTCGAATCATGACAGTCACTTGTGATTGACCTGTGATCTTTCATCCAAACTTCATTAGGCATTAGTGACCGATAGTATTCTTTTAAACCAGTAGTATCAATCATTGTTCACTAAAGATCCTAATTAAAAATATTCTTAAACATTTATCTGGATATCATATAAGGATGGCGTTTAAATTATTTGCTATTCCCCTAACAACTTCAAATAGTAATATTAAACGGCGCAGTAAGAAGAACTACAAACAATTGATTGAAGAAAAGAATTTCATAAGATAATACAGAACTGATGTTGCAATAAATGCCTGCTTGAATTATACCTGAAATGTTGTATTTAGTCACATCGCAATCTTTCATATTTAAGCAAACGATATATCCATAAAATCGCATAGTGTGATTTAAATTGTATAGATGTTCAACCAGTTTCTATTATACTGACGCATCGGTCTAATACACAAAAATAGTTTATTGTTGTTAAAGAACACGCGGTAACAGCCACAAATTATAAAGGGAGGTTACTATAGGGTATTCTGCATAAGTGTGTTGAATAAAAGAAAATATACACGAGATAAAAAAAAGCATTCAAGGTTTATTAGAATCTAAGATCATAAAATCATAACAGTTCACTTGCATGTATTACACCGTGAGAAACTCTTTAAAACGCTTGTTTAAATATTTTGAAGATTTTTAGCTAAATCTGTGCTTTATTTACCATTATCGTAACTTTTATTTACCTTATTGCTGTAAAAGGAAAACGCCAGGCCCTCTAAATTATATATGTTGTTTTCAAAGCGATTAAATGTTTATCATTAATACTAACTGCCGTTATTAATAAAAAAACTACGTAAAAGTCCGTTGGTATTAATAATTATTGATTATTAATAATCATTAATCGATTAATCACACTAATAGCAATATATAAGAAATAAACAAAAATATAAGCATTATGAAAATTCCAATTAAAAACTATTTCTGAAACAATCTAAAATTGCTAAAATTATTTCTAAATCAAACTAAAAAAGCACAATTGTATATAGGGAGAGCAAATGCTACTACTACTAAAACCCAGATGAACATAACCAACTTAGTAAAAATAAAAAGGAATACAAATAGAATCAAAAGTGAAAAAAAAAAACTGAACTTGAAACTGAAGTCTTTCTGAAGAATCACCTTTAGGAAGGGAATCGAAACAAGCGATTTTTTCTGTGAGAGGTCTGATTTATTGTCCAACAATTTTGACCATTCGCGACTCGAAAATCCACTGAAATTGAGGTCTAAGAGATACACTATTTTTTTACAGAAATAAAACAAATTAAATAAAATACGAACTCCAATTTAAGGGAAAATTCCAATAACATAATATAAACGATAAAAGAACACTCACAATTACTTATTACAACAAAAAGGAAAGGACATACCAGTAGCAGGTAAAACAACTACCAAATAAAGTATCCCATCGTGTTTTTTCTTGTTACCTGCGTTTGTTCCTGCTTAGAAATGCCACGTCATTCAAAACAATAAATAATTGGAGGATCTCAAGTCATCAGCGCCATCTATTGATTAGTTTATTTTTATTATTTACCATTCTTCCTGATTTTAGTGATCGGAACTCAATCATCTAATATATTGCCACAAAGAACGATATTGGTTGTTCCACAGGAATATGTGTGAGACTTCGAAATTTGAACACATTTTGTTTGCCGTTAGTGAGCCGGATTTATTTCTTGTTTTAAAACAATTTTCATTAATTTTAAATCTTTATTATTGCGTCTTACTATTTTGCGTGCTATAAGGTTTTTGTGAAACATTTCTAAATGAAATTCTGCTGTGGACAGATGACCTCAAAAATTCGATGACTTTCTTATGAAAACATCTGCAAGTTTTATATTATCATTAATAACTTTTGAAAGATTTCATAATCATTAAGTAAATGATATTTAATTTTTTTTGGTGTTTAATGGAAAAAATATTGGATTAATCTTCTAGATTGATGGGTTGTGCTTTACAAGAAAACAAGGTGAGTTCTTTTTAAGAAATATACCTTTAAATACTATTATGGTATTTGAAATTCTCTGTCTATAATTTATATTGCGCTGTTCTACTTATGCATGTATTTTAACGAGTTTGCCTTTTAAAAACTGCATCTAATTATGATTTAAATGGTAATTAGTGTTACCAAAGTAAATGCAATCTCGGAATGAACAGAAAAAATTTCCTGAAGAGATTTTTGTTGGCGTGTTTGATGATATGATTTAAAATAACTTGAATGTCTTTTTTTGAACCACCGGATGGGGAAAGGTGTTAGAAATGAGTTGAAAAAGAATCGAAGGTTTCTTATGCACGGATCATTAAGCAACATCTACTTAATGTATGATTTGACAAAATGAAATTCAAACTTATATCCATTTGTAGAAAAAAAAATGTGATTTCCATATCGTTCAATGAAGATAAAAAAATGTTGATGAGACAGAGATTAATGGCAGGGAGGAATATAGGAGACAGTAAAGGAGATATTGCCAAAACGTAGTTCGGGTATTAGTTACCCGAAGAGGGAATTCTGGGAAGAAGTGAATAAATTTAACCTTTTAAGAAAGGATAAAGAATGTCGAACTCCTAATGTCAATATTGTATATACAGATGATTTCAAAATCTGTCTCCAAAAATAACACAGCAAAAACAGAATATCAGGAGCATCCTAATAGCGTTAATCTAAAACTGAGAATAATTTAAAGTAGTAGAACAATGGAAACATTAAGACTAAAGTAATAGATTGAATAATTTTAACGGCGTTAATCAAAACTAGTTAAGTTTATGATTCACGAAATCGTGTCCATTTTCTTTAAGCTATTGCTTTTATGTTAGGAAATATTTTCTATATAAATATAAAGTATGGACAGATATGTCATTTTAATTTTAAAAAAATTGCCTTAAATTCTACACTAAAATAATTTTCTTTCTTATACCTTAAGATTGTTTCAAAATATAATTGAAAGAAAACATATATATATATTTATGCAGATTTTAAAATTAGTGATAAAAATCAAATCGATACATCTGTATAATAATTAGATATATTTCGATATATAAGCAAATGATTTAATATAAGCTTCTGCCAATATTCAATCTAATATTTTTTTAGTTACTAATATATAATTTATGACAAACATAGGCGTCTGTGTTCTGTTATCACAAAAGCGGATTTATTTCGGAAAAAGAGATCTGCAAGTATTTTTATTAATGGTTACAAAGATAGGAAATTATGTACTATTCTCTTCAGAAATGACTAATTCTTTAAGCATGTGTTATTGAAAGAAGAACCATGTGTCTTATGAAATGTAAATTCTTCAGAGGAACTTCTTTCTTTGGTCTGTAAATACAAATTTCCCGAGAGCAGAGTTTATGCGGGACGTGAGAGAACTTGTGGGAGGAAGAGTTTCTTTTTCTCCATCTACACCTACTCGGATGATTTGATAATTCTTGAGAGCTCATGCACCAAGAGTGTGGGTGACTTCTCGTCATGTCATTTCAAGTGTAAATTCTAGATATATCCATTCCCTATAACATTTGAAAATATGCTCCACTTTATTTTTATTTATTTCAGGAACTAAGCATTAAGTTACATCTGTCTTCGGAAACTAGAGATAGCTGTTGTGTTATTTAAAAAATCTCCATTGAGAGGCAAGTTTTTTTCATCACTTTTTCACAATCTTCAGAAAAATTAGCGTCGAATAATGGAGAATGTAGTTCTTTTAGCATAAAATACCATTTCTAATAGGGGAGAATGTAGTTCTTTTAGCATAATATGTCATTGATAATTTCTGTTTGGACTGCCAGCGAGTGCGAAATTTGGATATTTTGGTATTTAGTTCTATTAGTCACCAATTACTTAATTGATTTCTATTTGAAAGAGATTTTTACATTGATGAATAAAAATATTTATATGATTTCACTATTAAATTGTATTTCACATTTAATTTCCTGTCTCATAGCATTTTTGATACAATTAAGAATGTTTTTAGTGCTATTAATTATACTGTAAACGTGCTATTAATTATTATTTTACAAACTCAGATTTTTTTTATTCCGTACCAGGCATTAAGAATAGAGATATAAATGTGAAATAATACCATTGGTCAATTTGAAATATTTTTAGAAAAAATAATTAAAATTGTTGAAACGGATAATTTTTGATCTTTTAAAATATGCAATAAATGCAAAATTAAAAAAAAGAAAAGAAAAGAAAAGAAAATAATGGAAAAAATATTAAAATGAAATCTACGATCGCAAATTTCAAGTTGTCATGTGAGAAAATTATTATTTTTAAGTCATTATTTGCCTTAATTAATTTAAGTCATTAACCAGTATGAAACAATCACGAGACTTATCTATCTATCTCTCTATCTAATGTCTTAGTTCTACATCAACCTATTAAAAACGCATCTGCTGTCAAAGAAGTATATATAATAATAATGCAATACTGATAAAAACAGATAAAAATATATGTGATTTTATCATGTTCTCACATGTTAAAAAATTAAATAAAGTTGAGATCACCATCTCCAACGTAATTGTGAACTTATATATAAAACCTATGTAAAATTTACCATAAAAATGGATCATATATATTATTACAAACCTGCAATTCGGCTTCCCAGCATAGTTTGTTCCATCATCGGAAAGACTGTTTTAAACTCATCGGTATTGGACGGAGACCGTGTGTCGCGTCGGAGGTCCCAGAACTTGGCGACAAACTTGGCGACGAATTTGGCGACTTTGGCGCCCAAATAGATTATACCCGTAACTTCGAGAATTTTCCTGATCCGTCCAGTAGGAACCGAGATACGTCTCGAACGTTCCTGATTGGTTGAGAGGCTTCTAGCCCCCCCACCTCCAGAGACCTATAAAAGGGTCCGCAGCTGCCAGAGTAAGGGGAGTCGACGAAGTCAGAGTCAGTAGTCGAGGAAGAAGTCGTAGTCGGAATCGACGGAGCGGAGTAGTGGAAAGCGACGGTGACGAGTAGTCGAAATCGACGGAGTAGTAGTTGTCGGAAGCGACAGAGCAAAGTAGTCGAAACCGACGGTGAAGAACTGGTCTTCCAGGGATTAGCAGAGCAGCGACGGAGTGAAGCTAGTGCTGAACTGAGCATTTCGCTACTGTCTGCAGTAGAGTTTTGTTGTGTGTGCTGCTGCTAAAGATAATTGTCTTCTCTGTGCTGTATATAATTGTCGTCTTTGTGCTGTCCTGTGTGTCTTCGTGTAAATAAACGTCGTTGCTTTATTTTCTACTGCCGCCTGCTGATTGAGCGTTCTCCACACCATATAACTTCCACTATACAAACGAACCCCGGGAAAATTTCGTAACAATATATATGCTCTTATCACCTTAAGCAATCATTTAGCATCGGCAATACATAGGATCAAAGAGAATGGAAATCTAAACAAATTTGCGTAATCTATTAACAATCTATATCATGAGACAACATTCAGAATTATGCCTTTAATCATCAGAAGCATGATAGCGAGATTATTTCACCATTTTACTTAAATTCATTGCCACTAGCTAAATAGGTGATGAATGCATTAGATTTATGAGCTACACATTTTACTATGCATTGATGTCAAGTGTATCATTGAATATTTAACCTTGGTAACCTACTACTTCTTAACATCTCGTGAAAATTCATTTAATTTTCGCGCATAAATATATTGTGAAATAATATCCACTTTGAAAACTGTAATTACCATTATCTTTTGTTCTTTTTAATGTTGAAGATTTCCGTATGTGATCCTTAAAGGAGCATATAATCTATGTCACAATAATACATCTTTATATGTTTACACATTGAAAGCAATGCTTGTGCTCTTTTGCCATCTGGAAAGCTTTGGATTAGAGAACTTTGGAACCTTTAGAGAGAACTTTGGATTAAAGTAGAGACAGTTTTGCTGGCAAATCTTCTCCAACATACAAAGGATTCATATATTAATGAATAGGGATAGCAGAGATAGGTATTTAACTAGTGTTAGTTTTTCATAATTCAATTAGATAATTTGAAAATTAGCATTGGCATTATGTGTCTGGTACAGTGTTGAAAAGTTATGGGTGTTAAGAAAACTAGTTTTCTTGCACAGGTATAAAGAATTCTCAGTTTTTGTTTTCTTAACCCAGAGGAAAACAATTAAATTACTTTGGAATATTTGTTATCATATCGCAATCGATCATCTACTAATAATTTTACTCATATTTTTTAAAGTCATAGAATCAACCCATTCTCTTTAAACGAACCGAATTCAAAATTTGCATACTAGAACTGTAGCAAATCCATTCTTATACAGTACAAAAAAAATTCTCTATTTCTACATTCTTGTTCTCAAATCAAATATTCTGCTTCAGAATGTAGAACTTCAATGCATCCTTGAGCCAGATATTAAAGTACTGAAAAAAAAAGAATCTGATTACTGAATTTTTGAAGTCACAATTAAGATAAAATAAGTAAAGAATTCAGAAACTAACAATTTTCATGGAAAGAAGATCAATTTTTACTTTAACTTTCTTGCTCTGAAATATGTAATTCTTCGAAAAATGTCTTACCGTAATTACAAGTAGATCTCAAAATTCATGAGTAATGTTATTTTCAATAAATTCATTAACATCAACATATTATGAAATGCAATTGACATTTTAATTTATTTGATAATATGAATCATTGATTCTTACAATCAGTGCTTAAACTATATTCTTTGATTACAGTATCATATATTATTTATATATATATATATATATTTAGCTGAAGCACTGTGGTTTGTCTTGAATATTAAGCTACAAATTGGAAGATTAGACATTTTCAACACAAATAAAGTCATTAATATTTAAGTAGATATAAAAGAGTAAAACTGATTCTATTAAATGCTCAAACGAAACGTAATTTTTTGGAAAAATATATGCATAAATCCTATTTAAATATTAAATTATTTTAGAAAGGTATTTATGAATTGAATCTTCAATAAACATTAATCTTTTTTTCTTTCGCTCTGAAAATATCCAAAAATGCTTAAGAATATCCTTTTACCTCTATTACTGAGTATATAAGATCTATTAACTTTTATATTCTGTTATTCATGTATGGTGTATGCCATTGACTGTAACTACCTCAAATGACCAAATAGGAAAAAAAGTTATATGAAAAAAGGAAACCATGTCAATAAGGAACCATCAATGATCTAGAACCTTATTTTATTCGTAGCGTGGCAATGAATAGGTAAATAAATTACATTTTTAAAATATTTATCAATTTTGTTTACAATACTCAGAACATCTTATTAAATCTCCAGGTACTAATGTTTTTGTAAAGTATAAAATAAAATTGGAACTTTGAGAATTTTCTAAAAAGGTTGAAATTCATTTATTTCCTTAAATATTGCAACTAGGCATATACGTCCGACAGCAATGTTTTCTTCAATATACAATTGTGTGAAAATAATTTGTCTTCTGTAGAGATTGAGATAAAAATGTACATGCGATTGAGGTTTAATGTTCTATAGCGACTGTAAGATTGAGATTTAAATGCAATTACAAAAAATACAATTTTATACGGTCTTCGTAGCTCATATTTACTTTTATTTTGAGTGAAGAAATTCTGCATTTTTTAATTCTAATTAACGTCTAAATAATTATAAAAACTCTTTATAAATTTCAGAATAATTTGAATCCTAAAATAATTATAGTAACATCAAACTCTTAATGTTATTTAGCTCTGAATCTTTTGATTTACACGGAAGAGAAAAATATCTTAAGAAATTCCAATGAGATTTTTTTTTTACTTTATTTGGGAAATGTTTTTTTTTTTTTTTTAATATTCAAGATTAATATCAATATTTATCAAAATTCGACGTCAATATCATAATTACTTAAGTGAATTTTATATAAAATAACAGTAAAGTATTACAAAACATCAGTTTGACACTAGAGCTATGACAATAAGAAATATTAAATAAAATATATAATTTCTAGCTGATATTTATTAGCGTAGAAATTCTGAAGAACTGTTAATCTATTTTTAGTTTGCTTGAATTAATTAAAAATATGACATTCGTTAGAATACAAACGAAAAGTAAAGGTAGTGAAGTTTATTGTATTTTTACTAGTAAAGTGTAATAAATAATGGCGTAATGATCTATACCGAAATATTATCTTTAGAAAAGACTTCACTGTTATGGCCTTTACTAGTATACTAAGAATATTATCCATGTATAGTAAAAGACAATGCGAATAAACACAAACAAAGTAACATAAAGAACAATACACATATAACTGAGAAAATCTCATCATGGTTTCATTGATGTTCACCTAAATGATTTTAACCAGAAAAATAGGAGAAAAAATGGTTAGACGTCAGTGGGAATTGGGACAATTCACAGTGCAATTATGATGGAGAACCAGATTCTTATATCATTCATATTTACTATTTTTTTATTTGTATTTATACAAAGGCACGAATGATCAATAGATATCCTTTCACATGAGCCACAAAATTGTTTATATATAGTATTGTCAAGACTCTGAAAATATGTTGATCTACGAGGCTCTATGAATAATATATTTCGTTGAGTATTAGATATAAATAGGTAATTATTTTTATGTCAGAAAAATATTATGCGTTTGCATTGATATGGATCCTTCTTTGATTTAAACGGTACATAAAATAAAGAATATATCCATCACAGAAGATAGTGGAAACGATTTTTTTTTCTGTCTAGAATGGGATCTCGTATAGAAAAGAATAGTTGAGTAAGTGCGTAGGATTCTCTTATCAGCTTTTTAATAACGTTTTTTTTTCTTAGATTTTTTGACAAATGTGAATAACTCTTAAAATAATTATCATTATTTTTAGAATTTGAATGAAAAATAATGTTTTATGTGAAATTTCTCCCTAACTGTGTTTGAAACCGATAGTTTGAAAAGTTCAAAACAAAATCTTACAAATAAAACGAAATTATAAAAAAAGATCTTTTGAATACGTGACAACAGCTTCCATCCCCCCCCCCAAAATAATTTTTGAATGAAAAAATTGATTTTTTTTTCAATTTTTAATTTAAATGTTATAGGAATCAATAATTACATTAAAAAAATAATTAAGACATTTTTGTATTTTGATAATTTTTGAAGGGTTTATATTTGGATTAAAAACTTATAGACTTTTCTTCATTAATTTTTTTTCTCAAAATAAAAAAAATAAAAAAAATTATAAATTTTAATATTTTCAATACTTTTCAAATTTTTTCTTATTTTATTTCAGTAAATTTTATATAAACCTATGAACACCGTATAAATAAGAGATTTTGGAATACATATAAATTTATTTTGATATCAATATGTGTATATTTCTATTTATATCAGAGACGTTGCCCTTTTTTTAAATCCAAAATCATTAGTTTTGTGTACATATTTGTGTTCACTTTGAAGTTTCTTTCTCAATTACAAAATATAATCTGAAGTTTTGTTTAAAGCTTCTTTTAGTAACTGATAAAAGTGTAGATTAATTTCAAGTAATTTAAAAGTGTATGGGGATTTATAATAAAAGACATTAATTGTTATAAATTAATACCTTTGTCCTTAATTCAAAACTAAGCAAACGTATTGCGATGATATTTTGAATGTTTTTATTTCATAGTATTTCTCTTAAATGTCAGCAAAATGTCATGTTCATTTGTTAATTAAAAATATCATGAAGGTTCCTGATCCTCTTAATGGTAATATGACGACTCTGAATAGTATATATAGTCGATTCTACCGAAAAGAGAAATAGCTTTTACTAATTATATATATAAAAAAAATCTCCAAAACTATGTTTAAGCAAAATCCGCACAGAGGAAGCATATTTGTCCAGTTGTTCGAATAGAATTTAACTGAATAACTACAAAATGAAGAGAATTAGATAGAAAATCCGATGCACAGAATTAACATCTATTTTCTAGACATTAATTACATTTTGAGCTAAATCCAACAAGGGAGTAACTGTCTATTGATTTGTACTTTAAGAAACATGTAAAAGTGATAACTCAAAAAAACGATGATTTAAATATGTCAATATGTATGTGATTTTGTAACTACAATTGCAGTGCGTTGACACATTTTTATTTCAATCGATCAGGCAAAAAGAGTTTAACTCCCCAAAGATTAAATGATAAATTCAGTAAAAATGCTTTTATAAAAAATCACACTAAAGGTTAATATTTCGTAAGTATTTTATGTCAGTGCCATGCAAGGAGGTCTCTGGGATAATATATTTATTAAAGGGAATGCGAGAAAACATTGAGAAGGCCACACTCACTAGTTTAGAAAAAGGGATAAAAAAAAGACAAAAAAAAGAAGTACACATGCCATTAAAACTTAAAGTTCTTTGTCAAACAAAGCAGAAGAAACTATTATCGGAAACTGCGTGAAATAAATATCGGGTTTTCATCAATTAAAAATCCCATTTAAGTCACTAAGAAACATTTTAATTTGTCCCATATCAGCAGAATGAAGATTAAAGTAATCCTACCGTTCCTTTGTTCTATCTTTCAAATGCACCATTTACTTAAAATAGATGTTTGAAGTCTTTATATTTTGCATCTTTCGTAATTATGGAAGCAGTTCATTATCCTTCTCGTCTTAATGAAGTTTTAAATATGCCATAGTCGGTTTTATTCATCGTCGTGAGTATTTGTTTACCAACAGGATTATATTAATAAAAGTAAATTAATTAATTTTAAATGAATGAAGATTATGCTTCATGAGATCTTTTTTCAGCTTTGTGTTTTACGTAGAATGACAAATTTGATTGTATTATAAAGAAAGCAATTTACTTAATTAAACATTCTTCTCTCTTATCTTTGAGTCAGTGACTTAAAGTTTATTGCATAATCTGTTCTTTATTGTAGTTCTGCTTTTGTTTACTGTCACTAATGAAACACTTTTATCAATAAACGTAAGAAATAAAAATAAATATGAAAGGTGTATTATAAATTTTGAGAACGGACCCTTAATAATACAACATACGTTCATATAATGTTCGTTTCAGTATCCTGAAACGACCACTTGTCGTCGATTCTATCTCACTTAAGCGTGAAATGCGGAAAGATATGTGCATTTCCGGAATTAACTTTATTATTTAATGTAAACATCTCTTCCTTTCATCTTTCCTCTCACTTCTGTTTTGTCATATTAAACCCATCTCAATGTGTGCGCAAAAACACGGAGGGTTTTAGAATCCTGCGGCAAACAATAGTTAGTTCAATTTCTTTAAATGAACAAGGTTTTTGGAAAGGCTAATTTTGAAATTTCAAGTGTTTTGATATTAGCCTTACTTTTTATTAGCCTATCTATTTTGATTATAACCCTTAGCTGATAGTGAAGTTTACAGCCATTTTTATAGAATGAATGACAAAAAATATATATGCATTGTGAATGTACACTGTATAATTTAGTAAATGTACTCAAGTACAGATAATTTCACTAAATACCAAAGGACTTGATACTTCTTGAGAATGTTCAAGATATTCTGCGATATGCGCATGATTTTTTTCCACTAATATATTTTACTTTTCTGTCAAAATCTGCTAATAGTATCGCTTAGTGATCTTTTTATGGATTAAATAAAACAAATTATATCCACACGAAAGAAAGCGTAAATTAATTTTGTTTTATGCAAATGTAAACTGAAATACCTAATTTTCCCCCAAAGTCTTGACTGAATGTCGTCAGCATAATAAATGGCAATTTCGTTCTTTTAGTTGCGATTAATCATTATTTAATTCACTATATATATATATAATGTGCATTTGAAATGATGAAAGTATGCGTGCTGACACTCTACAAGCTAAACTGTTTAAACTCGAACTACCAAAATGGCCACATATATACTTTAAGAGAGGAAATGTACGCATCGGAAGGAGTTATTTGAAATTTTAATTTAAAAATTATTTTTTGCCGTTATTAGCAATGAAGTTATGAATAAGTTTTTGTTTGAAGGGTTTTCTAATATGCTTTCTGACATTTTTTGTAAAATATGATTTAACAAAATAACTAAGAAAGAAAGGGATGTTTTGAAACGGAGTTATTTTTAAGAGTATCTTCCCTTTCTTGTAAGCTGTTAGAGATGCCTCCTTACTTTTGCCTGGCTCTCTTGCTTTTTGTGACATCAAGAGGTCCTTTGCTAATTTTATACATGGATCATGGCAAGGAACATGGGATCAAAAAGTAAATAACAAGCTGCATGCTGTTAAACCAGTAATTTGTTAGTGATAGGCTCTGCCATTGCGAAGACATGATGTGAAGTTGACTAGTCTGAGTGTGGGGCACTCCCGTTTTACGCACAAATATTTACTATTTGGAGAAATGGTACCTACATGTCCTGTTTGCCATATTGCTTTTAGTGTTAATCATATTTTGATAGAATGTCCAAATTTTAATACTCAGCGTATTCATTTTTTTAAAACTTCATCACTAACTATCTCAAACTTAGTGGGAGTAAACCCCATGGAAATCTTTTTCAGTTTTTAAGGACCATTGGTATTTACGGATATATCTAGTTTTTACCATTTTTTAACTTTTTACCGTGTAGAATTCAATCTTTTAAAGTAATTCTTTAAAGAAATCTTCTGATGCAATTATTTTAACGTTGTTTCTATTCCACGATCGTCAATTTTCTAACCATACGACTGCAGCAGTTTAGCCAAGGTTGGTTCTTGCACCACTAAAACTCACAACCACCCAACGCTTTCTTGTAATGTAATTTGATGCATGAATATATATTATATTTTTAACATCTGAAAATTGCTTTCTAATTGTATTAAACTGAATTCAATGTTGAAACAGAACTGTTAATGAAAAACCATATGATCTATACCATATATCACACAATTATTATGTGGCACACAAGACCGTATTGTTGAACGATTTTATTTTCTGTACACATATGTTTAACAAAAATGTTCAGTTTCGGCAAATAAGTTTTTGTATTAATTGAATCTTAATCCTAACGTTTATATCAAATTAAAGTCGAAATTTAGAGGAACTGATCGAAAATTATTAAAGCATAATGCAATCAGTAGAACAGTTTAAGATTTACAAAAATTTAAAGAATAAAACATATTTTGTTGAGGTCATTAAGACGATATAAAGAAAAGTATTTAAATGACAATTTTAGCGATCATTAATTCCAGCAAACCAGCTGTTCACTAAAAGCGGCTAATATGAAATGAAATTAAAGCTTGCGAGAAAATTACAATTCCCTCCGAATATTTAAAGGCTTAGTCTTAGAGTCTAAAACATGGAGATTAGTCAAAATTCCGAGTTCGAAATTTTTGACCTTTGCTATACTTTATACTATGTGTACGAGAAAGTAAGAATTTTCCACCAGTAAAGCTATATTTATGGTGAGAATTTGTTATTCTTCAGTTGTTAGATTGTTTCATTATATTATATGAAACAGTCCCTGTATATCATAATTTTAAACCTAATTTATAATATTAATTGTTCTTAATCTTGATTTTATTCTTAGGAAAATTATAACATAATATTTATTAATTTAAGTCTCGCTGGCCTTATCTTATTATCCAAAATATTAATAACTCTTGAAAACGGCAAGGAAGATTGAAAATTATGTTAATTACGCATGTTTCAATTTATTGTTATGGAACAATATGTCTAAATAACAACGGATGTCAACACCTTATTCTAATCGAAACACAGGCAACAAAGAAAAAAAAAGGTATACAATACACCACGTGTAAAAATCAACAACACAAAAGAAGCAAATCGCTACTAAACAGAGGCAGCAGGACAAAGTGATCAGCGAATTTGCTGGAGAGATTTCGCTAAACTACTCTCTTGAGCTTAACTCAATTGACTTCAGCCCTTTTCTCGAGTTTTTAAATTTGATAAGTTAAGCATAGAATGATCTAAAAGGATATCTGATCATTGGCCACTTTGAAATATATCCAAAATTCGATTAATTTCTGGAACTTTCGATATTGTTAGGGAAGCAATATTATAAATTCCAAACAATATAGAACAAAAATAATACGAAGTGAAAAGATAAGACTCGTTTACCAACATTCGAGAAAAATTAGAAAATACAGAGAAAAATAATTAAGACTAAAAAGACATCACCTAAAACATAAATTAATATTGAATATTATTATAGATCGAGCAAGCAGAAATTCTAGAGTTAGTCCTTTTTAGGCCGTCTAAGAAAAAATATGAAAATAGAAACAATAAGACAAATTATTGTATAATTATATTTAATTAACTTTAATATGTCAGGAAACTTTATTCTACTTAGTTTGAAAAGATAATGTTTTAACCTAAAATGTGTAATCATAATTTATCTGATGCTATAAATGTGTATTCATAAGGGCAGCTATCTAAATTTCATAAAAGAAATAACAGGTTTTGAGTCGCATGATATTTCGCTTCTCTCTTTATTGATAAATTTTAAAAAAGCTGCAAAAATATTTTTAGTATTAAAGTGGAAATCATACTGTAATCATATGTGCGTTAGATTTTTAGGTTTGTAGCATATTATCCTTTTAGAGGAGAAGTAATTTGAACCTTTCTAATAAGAAAGGATAATTCATTGCAACTCCTTTAGATGATTTCATTGAATTTTTTATTAATGTTATTTTGAGCTGATGATGAAGGCTTAGAAATTTTAATAATATATTTAGCTTTCAAACTGATTTTTTTTTCATTAAAAAAAACACAGCTAATACATTTCAAAAGTTGGAAATTATTCGTTGTAAAAATCATGATAAAATCCAAATACGACTATTTTCGTAAGTATTACGTCTAGATTATTTTGTTATATCATATTATCTACTTGTTTTACGTTCAATACTATGAAAAAAGGGATGTTCAACATAAATGATTACAGATGAAATAAATTTCGGATAAGATTGGAATTTCTTCGTTAACTTTGATAAGATCGGATGATTAAATCATTTTCTTCAATGACTCAAATGCTTTATTATCTTTGGTGATTGTTGGATCTATTTAAAGATATTTAACAGCACCAAAACGTGAAATTTTTTTGTGATCTTTCTTCTGTATCAGCGAAGGAATAAATAGGATGGGTAACTGTCTTTATCTTTGAAAGCGTGTCTTTCATTGATCATTCATTTGTACTGAATAATGATATTCAAGACAGTTTAAAGATAGCCTATCTCCTTTGAGAAATTAATTCTTTTTCAAAACAGGATTTTCTTTTAAATGATTTTAAAATGTGCGAGAAAATTAATTATTAATTATTTCTCAGAGACACGATTAGAATTGTATCACTAAATAATTTAAATCTTACGAAATAACGTAATTTAAGTTTCAAATTTTTATTTTTTTTTATTTTGAATTTTATTGAATTTTATTTTGAATTTGAATTTTATATGTTTAAGCATCAATAGTTTTCTGATTCTTGGAATCATATATTAATACTTTTGTTTATCATCAGACTAAATAAAAATTTATCATATCATAGCTCAGAAACTATTCCAGCCATTGAATAATGAGATGTGACTGAATGCTTATATTCCGACACAGAGCTATTTTATGAGCCTGGCAAAGTAATTTTATTTAAATACATATATTTGGATAAATTAACCCATTAATAAACATTTATTTGATATTTCTGTTATACTTTTCTTGATTATGATTGCTTTAAGGTATCTGAGTAAACACAACAATTTAACAACTATTAATTTCTACAAATATTCATTTTTGTATCATGCTGTATGAAAAATATTGTTTTAGAAATAACTTAGTGAATTGTAATGCATTTAGAAAATACAGGGTGATCAATAGGAGGTGGTGGAGTTCTGTAGCGTATTATGTAATGGACGAAATCTAGCAAAATTTGACCACCATACACATTAAAGTATGCGGTTTCGATTTATCAAGAAAAAAAATAGTACCAAAAAACGCCGATAGGGGAAAGTCTGCCGCTGCAATTGCATAATATGTGGGAAAAGAATACATACCGACCAAAATATCAATACCAAATGAAAGAATACATACCATACACCAAACACGTTTATTATAGATACTTACAAATTTGGCTCAAGGTGACCATCAAATTGATGTTCCAATAATTGCATGCGGTACGTGAGGTTTTCGACGGTGACTCGCAGCATATCGTCTGACATGTAACAGTATTTGATCTTTAAAAGTAGGAATGTCAGGAGTATGTCCTTAATACATAACGCCTTTCAAGTGAACCAGAGTCGCTCACAACCATAAATTGCCAAGATTCAGATCAGTGTCATCAGTTAATGTTGACACTGATCTGAACACGCCTACATTGTCGAGATTCTGCATCGTCGAGAACGGGGTATCTGTTTGTCGCGATATTGAACGTGCAGTAACGATAATCTGCTTATTAGCTATCTCTTTATCCATAACGGGTGTTGCAATTTTTTCAACTTCTTCCTGCTTGATAACTTTACGTCCTCGACCTGTTTGCACCTCAAGAATTACTATTGTTTCAAATCTTTCAATCATTCTTCGTAAGTTAATTATGGTCATCGATCTTCTACGTAATTGTTTTAACCACCGGTATGCACGAATAGCAGCAGTGGCATTTTCATCCCGCTGATAAAACAGCTTGACTAATAAGTTGCGTTCACGTAGTGACAACGCAATCAACAGGCGAATTCTTGCAGAATGACATAAATTCCCGCAACCCTTCCCTTAAATATTATGTCACAAAGTACTCGTATAAGCAAATTACGTAATAAAGTTTCCGATCTCAGCGCCAGGATTTTCCATTTCGGCGTTTTTGGTACTATTTTTTTGATAAATCAAAACCTCATACATTAATGTGTATTGTGGCCAAATTTTGTTATATTTCATCCAGTACATAACACGCTACAGGGCTCTGAACACCTCCTGTTATATCTTGATCACCCTGTATATACCTGGTTCTAATTATTTTCCGTCGAAAATGTACAGAATTTATGCTTAATCTCATTTTTTTAGGATTTCTTTACATTTTTACATTAAAATGAATTTATTTTGCTTTTAAATTTATGAACTGAAACAGAAATCAAGCTTCAGTATCTGCATTTCTCAAAAATATATATTTATCTAAAAAAATCAATATGATTTACCTAAATTATATAAAATATCATACAAACAACATTAAAAAATGTTTTTTTCCGAACAGAAAATTAATATAATAATTTTAATACGTACACTCTATTTCTTAGAAATTCATGAAAGATACCTTTGAAACAAAAATAAATAAATAAATAAAATACTTCAGACATATATCTGAAGGATGATCCCTAAATCCTTCAGAAAATCCTATACATTCAAATCCCACAAAATAGTTTTACGAGATACGTCTCCAAAAACGGAAGTAAAAAAGGAGATTTTTATGTTTGGCGAAGGAGGAAGAATTTCTACATTTTTTTTTTTACTCCCTCCTTTTTAAAAACGCATTATGAACCGGGCAGAGGATTCAGAAGAAAATGAAAACTTTCTTTCATTTCTGAATATCATTCATGAGGGAACGATTTTCTACTTGTATAAAAAGAAGATATATTCTGAAATGTATAGCATTAGGAAGTTGCCTGGCTTTAGATGAAATTCCTGACTTTCAGAAGAAAAGAAGTCTGCTTATTGCATCCACGAATATTATAAACAGCCTAAAGAACTTACCTTATATAGCAAAATATGTATCATAAGCAAATATATTTTATTTAGTTATTTAAATATTCCAGAGCAGCTAGATCGACATTCTATAGTACTTTGTATAATGCACAGGATTGAATAATTAACCTGATTATAATTATTTATAAATTGTATTTATAAATAATTTTTAAAAAAGGGTAAGGCATGATTTATTAATTTTTAGTATAGTATACTTTACTAAATTTTCGTAAAGTGTGCTGTACTAAAATAATAAAGGCTAAATTAAAAAAAAAAGTTATTTATAATTTTTAGGTTTTTTTTCAACATTCAACATAAAAATGAAGTTTAAAATGTTCAATATCTTATATATTGCTGAAAATAATAATTAATGTTTCTTTAAAATAAAAATTGTATTTTTGAGGATTCAATTTTTATTTTAAAGAATCTCCTGGTATTTTTCAGGTAATAATGAACATTAATAAATCAAATAATTATTAAGTTTCTCAGGAATTTTCTTCACGAAAATTCTCACGAATTTGTAATTTCGTCATTAAAATTTTCCATGTGCCTTAATAATAAATTTGTACTTTCTCTTCCCAATTTTTCTTTATTAAAATTCATAGTATGCTAATATAAGTTATGTTTCTTGATAATAAATGTATACGCTGTATAGCTAGAGAAAGCATAAAATGATGTAAATTTTTAGTAAATAAATTCATTAGAACAGGGTTAATGAAGCAACCAAATAATCAATATCTATGTTGCGAAATTGCTGAAATCTGTTATTCCATTAAAATATTTGTTACTTTTATCATTACTCTTTTAAATTATTTTTTTTCTAATTTTAATAAACGTGATATTCATATTTTCTAATTCTATCAAAATTTAGAAATAAAAAATAAAAATCCTTCATTGACATTAGAAAATTCAAAATTCAGCAATATAAATATTATTTATCTTGCTTTATGATAGCCAGAAAGAGACTTCTTCAGAATAGATTTCATTCAAAATTTAATAGAAATCTAAAACTATTGTGTTAATTTTTTGAACCAAATTTCATCCGTATTAAAGCGGCTTTTAATTACAGAATTCACAGAGGCAGATATACATAACACTAAAAAAAAAGTTTTTTGAACTCAAGGAAGTTTGAAGCGTGGAGTTTCATAAAATATCGACTTCGAACTTTATGATGATTACAGTACTTCTTCTATACTTCGTATAAATGAAAGTAAAACTTTTAAAAAATCGTGGCATAGATTAGTTTTCTACTCTGAACTAGAAAAATTTATAATTTATTTAATATAAATCTAAATGTTGCTGAAAGATCGACGATAATTGATGAATCCTAAAATTCTATATTTCAATCAACAACACAAAATAAGACTTAACCTTTAAAATAATTAAGAATCATAGATTATTTCTTTCACTTCGATGTATATTCATTATGTTTGAATCCATAAATGAAAAGTTTTCATGGATGTAATCAAATACATTCATGGACACACGAATGAGTCAAGACGTTAGAAGCTTTCAATATCACGTTGAAGTTACTAGATACCCAATTAAGTTAATTAAATTTGCTAAGAAATTAATAATTATTTCGATTTTACAGAATCTTGATGAAGCGAATGCTGGAATTACACTAGCTCGCAATTTCTTTCTTTTTGAAGCTTTTCGGAATGAGGTTTCGCCCTTGCTTCTAATAACTAAGACGCTTACAATTTTTAAGATCTAGAAATATATAAAAGGTCTTATCAACTCTTCTGGGAATCTTCGTTCTTTTGATTGCCTTTCACTGTAGTAAATGTTGCCATAGAAAATTTATTTTTGGATTGACGAAAGTCAAATTATTTGTAAATGTTGTTCTAATTATGTAAACTGGTATGCTGATTAAGATTTTGAAAATGGATGAATGATCATTTTTATAAGTGTCAACCAACAGAAATCGTGCAAATCAAAGATCTCAACCTTGAATAACCTTGAGCCATGAATTATATTTATAAAGAATGTATGTTATTCAATAAAACCAGTGGAAGTGATTTTCCTCAAACTGTCTTATATACTCTCTTTTAAAGATATCCTTCTCCCGCATAAAAATTATGAGTATTGAAGAAGGCCTTGGAGGCTTCGAGTTTTCAAAATCTCACTCCTGACAGATGTGGTCTTTGTAAAATATTATAAATAAAACTGGTATTTATGTATGAATTTCATGGCATTTCCGAAAAATAGTTATGAAAAACAGATCTCTGGTTCGGAATTATAATTTTTTGTAATTTGTGAAATACGGCAATAGTTAACATGCGGTTAATAAACAATTATTAGAAAATCGTATCTGTATTTCGGACATCCTTTTTCATACTATATTTCAAAATTTAACTTACAGCTACTATTGTAGTCAACAAGCTATATATATATATATAATTTCATTTCCTTAAGCAACAGCGTTTTTGAAGTTTCACATTTATATGTATACGAAATATACACAAACAGAAAGTTAAACATTAGAAACAATATTTTCAAACGCCAGAAGGTTTCTACATTTTAGATTCTGATCCTATTTATCAAATCTCATTCACCTAAGATGTAACGATTTGAAATATCGTATTTACATACCTACAAATGTATAGACAAGAAGCCATCAATCTCTTGGTGCAATGTATTACGAATTCGATACGACAGACTTTTAATGTGCCAAATTTTATATAGTTCGATTTTTACTTCTTGCTTAAAATAAATGTTAGTAAATCGATAATTTATCAGTATGTTTCTTAAGACCAATAATATTACTTAGCCCAAAATAATTACATTCATGTAATATATAGGAATAAAAAAAAATATTCAGATAGTAAAAATATACAATATTGCAAAAAAATGCATGGTTTGATTGGGTTAGTAAATAATCATTTCTTTACAGTATTTTTAGAAGCATTCCTATTGAAAAATTTGTATTTCCTGATTTCAATAAGATATTTTGGAATTACATTGGGGCAGAATGAATAAAGAAAATCATTACAAGTTTACCAAGTTACATCGATAGAGAATTGAGAAACTGCAGTTTAAATGATTAAAATTGCTAAAGATTTCATGAATTATACAATTTCACAATGTATCTTAACATTTTATTTATTTAATGAAGTGAAATACAAACATTTCATTAATTTTCGATCAATTTAATCTTTTGTCAGTTACAATTCTTCCCATTATCAAATGGTAAAATAATAACTGAATTTAATTATATCAATGAAACCCAATCAATTGACTAACTTTCGCAAATGGAAAATGGAATCAAATACTAACATCATAAATGAATTTATTCATACCAACGAAACGATGATGAACTGATTATCTTTCCTAAGTGGAAATTTATTGAATGAAAAAAAATTCCTTTCTTATTCTGAAGTCTAGTTCTAATTAAATTGTAAGAATTGGCAATAGTTCATTATTTTTGTTAGACCTAAAGAGAAAGGTTTTGAATTTACAGCAACCATGACAGATTAAAAATATTTTGAGAAAGCTACTCCATTTTTGAAGATTATATAATTCCAGAAATATGAACTATTTTTATTACTGAAAACTAGTTTAATTTCTTCATTTATGAGTGTGATATTATTCATAGAATCGTAATAAATGTAATATATTCCAAACATATTTAATCGCTCATGTTCGATATGTATTATTTTATTATTTATTAAGCATACATTGCTTAATTCAAAAAGTGATTTCTAAATTAAACTTTATTATGAATACCTAATAAATTGTTGTTGTTGTTTTACTAATTATGTATAATTTTGAATTATTTGAATCTGCAGGAATGCTAAATTAAATGGAATATTAATGAATTGTAACAAATTTTTTCAACTTACCTCAGATATATATATTATTGCGATACAATGGAATTTAAATCTATCAATATAGAAAATATTTCTATTGCATTAAATATTTGTTGATTAAAAATTAACTGCTATAACATTGAAGAATTAATGGTTTTATGGTTCCTCAAATTATTTTTCAGTTTCTTCAAAATACTAGAATACACGAGTTTTTTTTTCCAACGATACGAAAGAAAAAAACTACAATCCTGAAATACTCGCACTAATACCTCGTGTTCTTAAGAGATGGATATTCAAAATAAAACTGAACTGAGATGACAGCTGTTAAGCGAATTATTCTCATATAATTAAGCGAATCCTTTGAAATTGGGTAAAGAAAAATCTCCAAATACTATGTCTCGAACGAACGAGGCACAAGCCTCGGATATCCATTCAGTGACACTTGATTAAATGCGTAGAAAATATTGCAATAATATCTAGGCATCGGTTGTAGTTTTCTTGAGTGGCCATTTGAGTCCTTTCTGTTTTGAAACTTTCACTCTGCAGTAAATTTCAATATATTTCTAAAACAATTATTTGATATTTTAGACCATTTCGAATAATTAAAAAAAAATTAAGAACTCTTTTGCCTTATTTAACCTTAGAAATATCAATTTTGTATTATTTTTTCAAATATTATGTAATATTGCAATAAAACATAAAGTTGCAGAATGTTTTATTGTAATATTAGAAAATTGAATATAATGAAAGTTGAGCTTTCTGATGTCTCAAAAATCTTTTCATAACATGAGATATTTCACATAATAACCTGCGGTAATTGTATGTCTGATCTGATGTAAGCAAAAAGCAGATTTTTCTTACTGTATTTAAAAGTAAAAATATTTATTGATTTAATTTTTTCTGACTTTTAAATACGTTTTCATATAAAAACTACTTCATTTAAAGTATTAAATATTTCTAAACATTTGGATCAATTTTTTTCTTCCCATTCAAAACGCCAGAAAGGTAGTTGTGCTCCTATTTCTTATATGAAAAAAATTTTATCGAATTAAATATGATTTTTGAAGTAATTAAACTTATTTTAATTCGATTACTTAGATAATTCATATTATTTCATTTAATAATAATTTCATTAATAAAATATTGAACAGAAAAAAATACTATAGCATTCCAAATTTATTATTTAAAAATTAAAACATTTCCGATTTTTGAAAAAAAAAAATCCGAAAATGATCATTTTATCTTAATTTTTCAAAAAAAAATATATCAGTTCACAACTTTTATGAAGAAAAAGATTATCAATATAACTTATAAGAAAAATTTCGTGTTGATCTTCAGTTACCTCTTATTTTGTTGCATCTCGAGCAAAACAGTTCTCGAGTGCAGGGAGTTAAAGTTGTTTTTACAGGATCTTTCGAAGTTTGAGAATTATATTTGCACTTATTTTTTTGCACCTTTTTTCATTAAATAAAATAAAACTAAGCTAATGAAGTATTTAAAAATATATTAAGGAAATTCAAAAAGGTTTAACACGAATGTTTTGTTTCATTTCAATGATATATTGGCATAATTTAAAAATGAATTTATTATATTCAATAGCAACTATATATATATATATATCTTATGAATCCTACTGTTCACTATTTAAAATTAGTTCGAATGAAATAACATAGCACAAACGGGCAACATTAAATGATATAATTTAATTGAAATAACAAACGCAAATGATTTAACATAGTTTTAAATAATATAAAATGTCAAATTATTATAATTAAACAAAAACTATTAATATCATGTGTATTGCTATTTTTTGCAAGGCAGAATTATAGTTTAATAATTTTGGAAGTTTGAACTTCGATTAAAAGTAAGTTAAATTCAATCTTCAATGACATCTTCATGATTTGCATATACATATGATTTAATTCGATTATTTTTATTGATGGAATATATCTTTCTTGAATTTCTTTTTCCATTGAGAATATATCATAATACTTTCAATATTTTTTTTTCAGTTTGCCAAGATTTGTTTCTGAATAAAGTTGAATAAGATTCACAGTAATTTTTAAATAATCTGGAATAAATTTTAGTATATTAAAAAAAAAATCTAATTAAAATTATATGTTGTATAATTTGCCTCTGTACAAAACTTTTTTGGTTAAAGCTTTTGCATTTGGATAGAAAAATTGTCTTAAAAACACTTCTTTTCTATAATCGCATTTTAAATATATCGCTTTATTAAATACTTTTATCAAAATCAAAAAAAATCCAAATTTATAAAATTAACACACACACACACGCTTCAAACTTTTTGTTAGTAAATTAGTATAGTATCAACTTTATATCTTCTTTTTCGTTACTTTCTGTTTCATATTTCTTTACTTCAACTAAAAATATTGTTTAAAATAAAATTAACCTTGTCTGTATCTTTTCAATTATAAAATATTTTTACATCAAAGAATAAGTTTTTCACCACTATTTTCCCTCTGATAACTTTCAAAGAAATCAAGGACAATACTTTCAAGTATTTATGTGCACGATATTGTAGGTGAATCCATCAAGATCACCAGAAATGTTAACAAAACATTAAATTCTTCTATTAACAAGCTCGTTGCCAAAATAGGCTAACCCACGTTTTATTTTATTAGCAGAAACATTATAACGATATCCCTTTATTTATTCCCTTAAACAAAAATTGCTAAAGAGTTCAAATGATTTTTAATGCTCTACTTATCCAACTCCTGATCCCTATGTTATAGGATTTGGAATTTCATGCTTGTTAACCTTACCATAAGATTATCTTTTAAAAATATAAACAGACTATCTGAATAAAATACATTGCGAAAATTATTCTGTTTTCCTACAGAACCTTAATCTGATTCGTTTATGTTGGTATTTGAGATTTCGTTAAGTGCTCGAACGGCTCTTTTAATGGCTCTTATGTGTACGCAGGGAAGAGCCTTCCATTAATTCCTTCCCCACTGAAGTGATTTGTATTAGGGTACAGAGATTGAATCTAGAAATAAATCTCCATCAGAATTGGTACCTGATAGCGATTTATTGTTAAATCGTCTTCAGGAGAATAATGCATATGTTGGTACAAAAAGGGGATGGAATCTAGTACTAGATTATTTTGATTAATGTATAAAAATATAGACAGTGAAGCGTTATTTATACGCTTTTCTATAAACAGGTATAAAACAGTATATAAATAACAAAATTCTAATCGAAATTCCACTAAGCAAAATTGATTACAGCAATTACAATATTCTAACTGCAGTTTCATTACAAAAACATAAGTTTGAAATTTTTATAAAGTATAGTGATATAATTCAATATAAAAATACAGAAAAAGGATCTGTCTTGGTGGTGTACAGTATAAAGTCCAACAGGCTAAATAACGAATAGCGACAATAACAATATTCTACGAGAAAGCACAAATACACAGAAGCGTCAAACACAGTCAAACGTGGACAAAACATCTCCCATAAAAATCAATTTAATACTATAAAAGTTAAAAAAACATTGTGCCCAAGCAACAATTCTATAGTAAACAGCAACAACACAAAGCGTTCTGATGGAAATCACTGGAGATTAATGTTTCAAAGAAAAAAAATAAGTCAATAACTCTTCTTTCAACTAGGCTCTGGTAACTGCCTCTTTCTATGCCTCTTCTGATAAATATTCTAGAAGGATAACGTATTTTTGCTGAAAATCGATATTCTGAGAAAATTTCCGCAGACCTAGTTTATGATTTTTATCATCGAATTTGTCACCAGATGGTCGCCAAGTTCATATTTTCCTTGCCCAACCAGCCATTCAGCATCTGCTAGAACTATCTGTAAAAATACCGTCCTTACCAATAAATAAACAGGACAGAAAAGCAATATTACAAATTCGTAACAATATCCATGTAAACAATATTTTAGGTATTGATTATACTTTTCTTTTTCTTATAGTTTATATACATGTGGGTAATTAATATAATTTTTTATTACCATCTAGCATACTGATTGTCTGTGAATATTGGCTATAACATTATAAATCGGATTAGGTCATTGAAATTTTATTCAACTGTATTTATAGAAGTAGATCTGATATTTATACATTTGATCTTTAATGGGAGTTAGAAGACCTCTTAACATTCCGCTTCATCAAATCTTTAAAGAAAACTTCAAACAATTTGTCTCCTGGCATTTTGTTAATGATTCCAACACCATGGTAATCTGTTTCTGATGATTAACTTGAATATTCTTAATCCATAATCATAGTTTCATTTTTATCGTTAATATAAATGCTAGCAGTCATCTACCTTTATTTCTTTCTCCACGACTTTCCAAAGCAAGGTTTTCGTTCTTTTAACATCAACTCATTTCTTCCCTTTGATTGGAAAAGTATTGTATCTCTTTAATTAGACTTTAAATAAGCTAAATAAATGAGAACCAGGGAATTCCTGTCATCAGAAAAATTGTTTTGTGTGAATCTGAGGTATTTTATAGGCATGTAAAGATTAAACAAAACACTGTAAATTTCTTTATCGGAATTTTAACAATTATTTTTGGAAAATTCTTCAACTGTTCGTTTACATTTTCAGCTTTAGCCCATGGATTTTAAATCCATGTCACACTTTGTTCATCCAGTTACAAAACAAATGGATTTTTTAATATTAATTTCAAAGAAACTTCTGTCACATTTATATAAACCTAAATGTACTTTTATGAATATTTGATACGTAATACCGTGTTAATAATTCAAATAAAACTTTTATATTTCATGAAATTTGGAATTTAATACGCCATTGTATGCGCAGCTAAGTTTGTACGATTGCTGCTCAGTCTTTAAAGGGTTTATTTTTTCCCCGATAATATAGATTCTCAAGGTCGAAACTGGAGTATACATTTTTTTGGATTTTAATACATTTAATGTTTACAAAGTGGAGTTTGCATGATCGCTACTCAGTCCTTGGATGTTTCTTTTCTGCCGAGGATAGGGGTTTTCAAAGTCAAAACAGGAATATACAATTTTACTTTTTCTATCCTGCTCTTCCCAAATTTTGTTAAAATTAAATTACACTTTTTTCCATGGCAAGTGATTTACGCTTTAATATAATTTTATGCTTTTTTGAAAGAAAGAAAGCTTTAATACAGAAAAAAAATGGATGGTCAATTTTTTAGGTATCACATCTGAGAGTTGTGAATGAAAAGTTTACCAGGCAGATCATTCTGAGGAAGGACAATACATATTAAGCTCTGAAATTTTCAGTGCCCATTCGTCTGTTTATTAAAAAAACATCATTGGTGTGACATTCTGCTTCTCTTTTTTCTCCTTTATAGCAACAAGTTACTGATGAAGTAATGTAGAAAATTATGGATTTTAGAAAGGAGGGGAGCGGCATCTTATAACCGAACTTTTTCGTTGTTTTTGGTAACATAACAAAGTACTTCATTGCTAAAATAATAGGAATCAAGAATGATAAAACAACTCCTCAGAAAAAGCAAGTCCACAAATGTTGTTTTAATATGCTTACATTATATAAATTGGGAAAAAAAATTACACTGAGATATAGATTCCGAATTGGTTCAAGTACTGTTACCAAAATATTGATCAGCCGAATATAAAATTGACCATTATTCTGAGAACAAAACAAAAAATCAATGATTTTGAAAATATCCTTTAATTATTCTTTTCTCTATCCTTTAATTAATAAAGATCAAGGGGATCTTAAAGTTTTGGTAATAACCAAATAGTCATGTGAAACTTCCTTATAAGAACCGGCAATGTCTATTAAGACCCCCACCTCATATACATTATTTATTCTTATCCATTTTATTAGCTTACTAGAGAATTTTAGATTTCACATATCGAGTTTTTGTCAAATTCTCGAAGTTAAAACTTCAATCTTCTCATAGAATCTTAGAGCATTAACAGAAAAGTACAATGTATTACAGGTAAAGAAATAATTTATGCATAGTCAGAAAATTTGAACTCAGATAAATACCTTGAATATCTATTGAATGAACATTTCTAACGAGTTTAAATAATTTTCCAAAATTCTTCAATCTCTAATATCAGCCAAATTAACTACCTCCATCACAGACAGGAGCTGCTATTTTAATTTTTCATTTTGAATTCATACTTTACGTTCTTCAACGGAAAAACTTTAGCCGCTTCTTGACAGAACTTCAATAAAGATTTAGATTCCAGTAGATACATTAAGTTTCTAATTGATAATTGAGCTTAATGATAATCAAAATGGGATTGCCTCAAAGAAAATCAGTCCCTTTACGCTCATTTGTACCCAGTGTGGCCAATAAAACTATCATTCTTTGAATCTCATAAAATCAATGGTTGGCAAGCTTTGTCTTTAATCAATCTCAATTAGATGCTCGTTAGGAGAATGGGGTATTCCATTAAAACACAGCAAATCACTTAAAAATTTCAAAGAATTTTATTGGTTCTAGCTTTGAATTTCCTAGACTCAGAAAAAGAAAATGGCAGTCTATCGTTATTCTAGCTTCATTCATTTTCTTTTCTGTTTCATTTCTTTTTTTTTCTAAAAGAGTGGTGGATATAAATACAGTATGATAAACTTCAAAAATGTGACGGAATTTTAATTCTTGTTTCGATACTTTGACGGAGTTTGTTCGTATTGATATTTTTAATGGATGAGAGTTTTCCTTTCTTGCTTTTAGTATTTTATTTAAAGCGAAGTGTCAATATTTTGTTAAAGATTTATTTAGCTGCTATTTATAGACAAGATTCTAGCCATAGAAACGGTGGAACTTCTTTATATTTATATTCACTCTTTTATCCTTTTATTTACTTATTTCTTTTTCAATATTATTTTATTTTACTTAACATTTCTTTTATTTATTTATACTGTTATTATACTTTGCATTATTCTCTCAATTATTTTTTTCTTAGATTTTAACAAACAATTTTGTTTCTTTAAATTTTATATTTAAAAACAAATTACTAATTATTGATTTGTCATAAGCTGTTTAGTTTAATTTAATTTATATCGTCTACGTTAAGAATTCCATCTTTTCCATTTTAAAAAAAGTAGTAAAATGCTAAATAATGGAAATATGTTGAAAAATATTCAGTTATTACTGAGGCATTTTGTAGTTTAAGGCAAATATATGGCTCGAATGATTTTCTTGAACTTTTATCAGTCAATTTTTGTAAACGTTTCAGTCACGTTAAGTTTTAAGATCTTGTAGATCCATTAAGTACCATTTACCATTAATTTACCATTAAGTAGAAACAATCATTGATATTAAATTCTGAATATGGAAAGAAGAGGAATGTAGTCAATTATTGTTATTTGCATTATTCAAAAAGAATTCAAATCGAAATCATTTGGCTAAATGCGAATAAAAATATGAATTTCAGAACTTTCAAGCTAATTTTTTAAAATTCATGATTAATTCATTATACAAAAAAATTGCTTGTAACCTTCAAAAGATTAACAATATTTAAAAGTATTTATTTTTGGAACAAGAATTTTAACGAACGAAATGTAATATGTAATAATCATTAAAAATTAACGGACAAAAAATGAAAAAAATAAAAGAATGAATTGCCTTTATGCAAAAATAATGCATTATAATATAATATTATTTGTACATGCATTTCTGTTGAAAAAATATAAGATATTTTTAATAATAAATAGAATACAGAAAAAAACTGATAAAGCTGTCTATTGTTTACAGAAATTGTACATGTTACTTTCAGAAGAGAAAATCGAATTCTGTGTTGTCCATTCTAGATCTAATAAATATTGGGCAAACTCTTCTCCTCTTCTGCCTTTAAGTTTTTACCATTGCAATAAACGAAATAAGAGTATAGTATATTTTTTTCAGAAATACTAGATTTTATGAAAGTCCTCGTCTGATTCTTTTTGAAAGCATATATATTTGCTTGTTTTCACAAGTTTATTTCAGGCTAACAAATACGTATAATATTCTCTATTTTTTCTCTATAATATTCTCTAAGGATTCTATATTCATCCTCTATCAACCATTTGTTTAGAAGAATATAATCTTCCAAATTTAATTTACCAGCTCACATAAATATCTCAAACATATAAATGAAAATTAAATTTAAAAATAATAAGGAAAGGATTATAGAAAACATTTTGCTTAACAAAAAAACACAGAAATGATTTATGACAAAAATTTAGTGACAGCTAAAACATTAAAAATATTAGCAATATTTTAACAAATGAAAAATAATATTTTCCTCTTGATACTTTTTGGTTTATATATATAATATGATATTTTAATTATAATTTCAATTTAATCAATTTCCACGATTTTATTTTATTTTAGCCCATAGTAACTTCATTCTAAAAATATTCTCTTATTTCGTGATCCAATTCCACTTTCGGTTTAATTAATTCTTCTGTAAAACTAATGTACCATCAGTACTGCGTATCAAATTAAAGTGATACTTCCGTTACCCTTGTGAAAGGTCAATATATGTATTCCATCGGCACATGGCCGGAAATCCCATGTTATATAATACAAGTGATCATTTGTTACGGCCTTTTCGCTCTTCTTTACTTTTCGTTTTGTGCCACGCTGTGCCTTCTTGTAAATAATCATGCTTGCCTCCCGAAGGAAAATAAAACGAAATTAAAACTACAATGTCTCTTCATTGCTTCGAAACTGCATTCTGCTTCAACCAAAATAATCATTATAATATTTATATTATGATGGAAATATATAATTAAAAAAAAGCGTTTATTGGTTTCAGAATTTATTTTCATTGTGAACTTAAATAGTAAACACAAAGTTAAAACAACACAATATAAAATCATTTTAATTGTCATTTTGCTTATAATTACCCAAATTTTGTAAATAAATTTCCTGATCTTTCCACTGCATTATATTTCTTTAGTTTGAAAGGTCACTATTGAAGTAACTCTAATTCATTCACTAATCAGAAAAATGCATTCTACTGAATAAGCTTAAATATTTAATATTCATAACGCATAATTGTCATAAATTTTAAAGTATTGCTTAAACAATTTATTGCATAATAATATACATGAATTATTGCACTTGATGAATTATTGCTAATTTATTTCTATAATTTTATATGAAGTACAATAAAATATTATTATTATTCATAATATAGAAAAACTATATTTAATATCACTTCTAAATATTGAAAAACGTTTAAATATAGCCTTATTAACACAATATATTATATCATACATTTACGATGTTGGTCCATATTCTGAATATCGTAAAATATCGTGAAGATTTCGTTACAATATTATTGAACATTTTTTGCTAATAAGAGGATACATTTTTTGATGAAAGGAATAAATGTTAAAATAAATACTTGTGAAGATAAAAGATGTTTTTAAAAATCATATTATTTAATATATATATATATATATATATATATATATATATATATATATATATCAGGAAAATAATTTATGTATAAACTGAAAGCAGAATTTCATCTATAAACATAATTTATAGGATATTTATGCTTATCAAAAATAATTGCGGCTAGTATTAATAATAAAAATAACTATTGATAATTCTTAACATTAATCTATCTTTTATATGTTTACAATAACCGATAAACATATTGACCATAACATTTACACTCATCAAATTGTCCAGAAATGTTGCGGTCAATGATTATCTAACATGCTAACAAATGTGGATAATCTTATTGCTTTACAAATGTTTGGTTTTCCATTTTTGGTTTTCCATTGACTATTTTTCAATGTTATTGATTTATTCGTCTCAAACTGGGAAGCATTTATTACTGCTATTTAAGAACAGAGTCATCAGATTTGTAAGTTATTTAAATAATTATAGATTACTAAAATATTGAAACCATTATACCAGTCTTTATGTCTTTATTTTACAATTAAATATTTTTTTTGCCTTATGTTGCCTAGTTATATCACATAAGAGCTTATACAAAGCTTACACTTCATAAATCAGCTTATTATCAATCATGTATTAAATTCAGGGTAATTGTTTTATTTATGTGTGTAATATCATAAACAATACTCTCATAAAGGTACGAACAAGAACCAATCCTGAGGTTATGACTAGATAGAATTATGCGTCGAAATAGCTCTTTTATAACAAATTGCTCAACCAGTGTTCGGCCCTCTTGGTTGGCATCATAGATCAGCTTGCCTTTCAGCAGATCTAAGATAAATAATGCTTGTCCTCTTGATTTAGTACATCTTTCCTACTGTTACTCTTTCTATCTTGCTCTGCGAAATGGATAGGGCCATTTTTCTATCATATTTCTTCATGTATTTATTTAGCCCTAATATAACATAAGAACATTCTCGTGTTTCCAAAAGAAGATCATTCTTTGCTGATTATCACATTATGTTGAACACAATTATTTCAAATAATAAATAATATCTTGGGAGATAAATTCTTGTGTAGAGGTGTATTTATTATAAATAATGAAATATATTTTCTTAATAATTTTTTTTCAACATTTAAAAATATTATAACTTTAAATAAGCAATTATTTTAAATATGTGTATATATATATATATATATATATATATATATATATATATATATATTCCGTGTAACATGGAAATGGCTCTAACGAATTTGGATTAAATTTTACATTTAGATAAGTTTTTGCTTTTTACGTTTATTTATATATGTGAATTTCCTGAATAAACGTGATTTTACACTCAAGAAAACGGTTTTTTATAACTGTCTATTTGAATAAATATATTCAATTTCCGCTTCGAAGTGTGGATAATACAGTATGGTGATCAGAACAACAAGAATGACGTATGTGTTGAGGGACCTCGATTCGTGCCGCACTTTTTGCTTTGCTTCTTCTACTTATGCATTTACATTTAATATTTTTGCTTTTTAAAATTATCTATATAAGTGTCTTTTCTGAGAAAATGTGATTTCACATACAAAAACACCTTGTTAACTAACTATTAGAGCCTTTTTCTATCTGCTCTCATGCTGACAATGTAGCATATATGCCATCTCGGAGCCGATTTCATCATGATGAAACTGAGTGTAAGCTCAAAGATACAAGTATTGATAGTTAAATTGTAAAATGAATTCTACATTATAGCAGATTGTTTTGGATAAAATGTTGAATTAAGGGCATTTTTATTTGAATGACAAATTCATATATAGGTAAGATTGAAAATTACTTGTATGTAATCAGTATGCAATTCGTATCTAAATATTTTCTTCAGAAAAATTTAAAAATACACAATTTAACGAAAAAAAACTGTCGTATGAATCTCGGGTTTGGGGATATAATATAAACTAAAATGTATTTTAACTTGCAAGTTTAATGGATATCAAAAATGCATTGTTTAACTGGATATCAAATTATGAACTTATTTGAGAACTACTACTTCTATAATAATAATAATAAAACGTTAAATCTAAATAATACTATTGAAAATAGTTAAAATTTTTCCAATTACAATTTAAAAAAACAAGTTATTCATTATTATTCGCTTTATTCTTCTGACAAAAACAGATAAAACTTTAAAACTAACTACAAATAATACAAATACTCTGTTAATTAATTTTTCACTTTCTCGAAATAAAGTAATGAATTCGCTATACCTCAAGAGAAATGTGACCAGCTTAATATTTCAATTAACTTCAATAAGCCTTTAAATATTTTCGCAGACAAAAGCAAGCATGGATAAATACAAAAATAATTTATCTCATTTCGTTACTGAGAATTAAATTAGGTATTTAGAAATAAAGTGTCTATATAATCCTATAATTGTTTGCTTTCTTTAGGATATATATCAGTAATTGGTTATTATAACAATTTATTAGTCTCTTTCAAATCATTTATTTTTTGAATTTTTCTTTTTGCAACCTTTGTACCACAAAGATATCGAAAGATATCATATTATAGTGGCAATATCCAATATCATTGCACAAAAATGAATAATTTTAATCCATACTGTATAACATCAAAGTACATATTGGAAATTCGTTTAAAATTTTTCTTACTTCAAAAATTATCTTCTGCTTTTTTTTTCATCTATATTTAATTTGTTATTTTTCTTTTTCCACAAAATTTTGTAAATTATCGCGACAAGTGAACTTGCAGTTTCAGGCATTCTTTTGTCACATTCCTACTAATTGTTCAAAATAAAAACACTCATTCTCGAAAGTGTACAATAAAAGTCATTCATTATGATATCATTTACTCATATATTTACTGAGTACTGAAAAAAAAAAGAAATTTTAAAAAAATCATCCGTCTGATTTTTCTGAATAACCGGCCACCATGAATCGGAAAATGGGTATTATAATCAGTAATAAAATAACCATCAGCGACCTTTGGAGATATGAATTGGCAGTAATTACACTGCTATTACTACGCTCTCAGGGAAGGTGAGCCTCAGTTCAAGTATTTCCTAATTTCCCATGAATATGTATCAACTATCACTCCTCCTAGGACCTTATAATGCAAATTTAAGTACTTTTTTCTAGAATTTTATTTTCACACTCCAACAGTATAACTAACGTATAACTCCTTTCAAGCTTCTAAGAACAACCTTAATAAATATTAAAACAGTGCTGTGGACACAAAGGGTAAAGCCGCCGAAGACTTGCCAAAGACTCATCTGATGGTCATAGCTAAGAACATGGAAGGAGATAGGTTTTGAGTCGAGTTTTCAAAAGTGAAGTCCAACAGGTAACACTTCTTAAAATTATAATATAGTGCTAATTTTATATATTGATGTAAAATTATAAACATTTAGTTTTAGGTACAACAAAATATATATAAAAAATCATATAAGAGTATGAGACTTAAGAATCGATATGCAAAGTAGTAAAATCAAATAAAGGAGCGAAACAGAAAGTTTACTATTGAAAACAGAACAAATATGTTCAATGCAATTGAGATAGAATGAATCAGTTCATAAAATATTTTTTTTTTCGATTTTGAGTAGAAATCATCTTACAAAATATAGCAAAAAGTCTACTGAAAAAAAATGAATAAAAGAAATGAAAAGTGAAACGATTTATGTAATCATGCATCTTTCTAGGGTTCGAGACACTTAACTTTGCATGACAGTCTAAAAGTTCTCTGTTGTGGTTTTGGTCTAATAATCCAGCAGAATTTCATATGCTTTTGAATATGTGCACACAATTTGATTACCTTGGAAAAAAAAACCCATCAATATGGTGATTAATATTGTTACGAAATTTTACCGGGGTTCGTTTGGATAGTGGAAGTTATATGGTGTGGAGAAAGATCAATCAGCAGGTGGCAGTAGAAAATAAAAACAACGACGTTTATTTACACGAAGACACACAGGACAGAACAAAGACGACGACTATATATAGCACAGAGAAAAAAATTATCTTCAGCCGCGAGACGTGCAACAGCAGCACGCAACAAAGCTCTATTGCAGACAGTAGCGCACAGCTCAGTTCAGCACTAGCTTGACTCTGTCGCTGCTCTGCTAATCCCTGGGAGACCAGTTCTTCTCCGTCGATTCCGACTACTCTGCTCTGTCGTTTCCGACTACTACACTCCGACTCTCGACATCTGACTTCGTTGACTCCGTCTGGCAGCTGCAGCTCCTTTTATAGGTCTCAGGAGGCGGCGCTAGAAGCCTCTCAACCAATTAGGAACGTTCGAGGCGTGTCTCGGTTCCTACTGGACGTATCGAGAAAATTCTCGATGTTTCGGGTATAATCTATTTTGGCGCCAAAGTCGTCACCAAGTCGCCAAATGGTCGCCAAGTTTGTCGCCAAGCTCTGGGACCCGACGCGACAGCCGGACTCCCTCTAATACCGATGACTTTAAAACAGTCTTTCTGTTGATGGAACAAACTATGCTGGGAAGCCGAATTGCAGGTTCGTAACAATATATATGATGCAAATAGTTTTTGAATGCGTTACAATTTTAAAAAAAGAAAGAAATAGGAATGATGATGTTTCTTCTCTGGTACAAATTACTAGCATGGCTCATTAAGTTTTATTTCACAGCGTTGCAGTTTCTCAGAATCAAATAGATGGCGTTATGTATGATCTGAGTTTGATTTAATAAGAAACTTTCAATTGGCAATTAGGATATATTTGAAATTAAATATCACATAATTGCCTGATTTTTATCTTAAAGTTTCTAGCCTGCATAAGTTTGCAATCTTTCTAAAACTCCTTTATAGATTTCAGACAGATAATACAGAAAATAAAATCAGATATTTGTTTTCTGTATTATCTATTCAAAATTTCTTGAATACATTCAAAAATTCTTGAATTTTTATCAAAGTAAGGTTGAGGAAAAATTGCCTGTATCAGATATATTGCAGCAATTTGTACCACAATCAAAGTATCTTATCTCAACTGTGAATCAATCTCTAAGTTCTCAAGCGATAATAAATGCATAGAGATTAACAAATATTGCTTGACATATTACTCTTAATCAAAGGATCTAACTTTGAGATTTATTAATTTTTGCTATTTTAGTGAAAGTAATTAAAGATGCTCTTATTTTATATCTTAAAGTTTGTGCCTTGCATAATTTTGCAACCTTTCTAAAATTCCTTTATACTAATCTAAGTGATTAAATAAGAATTTTCTTTTCTGAAAATAGATAATACAGGAAACAAAGCCATTAAGTGATTAAATAAGAATTTTAATCTCTAAACTTTAGCCTCCTTTAGTTTATATAGGTAAATACTTATGAATACTCCTTGTCTGCACTATCACTTACATTTTGTTTTATGATTTTATCTTAGGTCAACATATTATATGTAAATTATTAGTATTAAAAGCTTCAATAATTAAAAAAATATATTACTTTCTACAATAAGCCATGTATTAAAATAAAGACAATAGTAAAGTCTAATGAAATGGGGTAGAATAGTTACGCTTGGTTAATTGATACATCAGCATTGTAACTGGGATAAACTCTCAGCACTGAAATTGCATTCTGTTTGCTTTCTGTAACTACAGAACTTTGTGAATGGAAAGAATATAGCACAGAAAATAAAGAAACTGAATGTACATATTATCCATTTTTCTGCATTCCAGAGATGCTTATGTGAACGCGAGTTCTATGTGGCTACAATAAATAGAATTCTTTTCTACAGAAAGTAAATATTTCCATCCAAGAGTAGAGACATTTTTGTATGATAAAAATGACTCTATATATCACTTTTATAAAAAAAATTCGAAAGCTTCCTCAAGAATAATATTCACATTTTTTTTTAAATTTCACAACTAGACATTTTGCTTAGTTGATATAATATTTAAAAAAAGAAAGAGAATAAAGATTATTAAGTTTCTTTTTGCCACTATGCGTATAGTTCTAATATTTTTCCCCTTTGAAAGATATCATCAAAAAACAATTATTCTATATTATTCAGAAGCATAGTGTTGTAGTTATAGTCTTAAAATCGTCAATTTTTTTAGGATTATTGTTAATTAATTACTCTCAACCATATTTCATTCAATGCAATGGTGTATAGTACATATATAAGAATAGTCTAATCTAATAAAAAATGTTATTTTAATTCGAAATTTCTAGTTATTAAAGCTGATAATCTACACGGGAATGATCGAGTGAATGCTTTTTTATGGAATAAAAACCATCTTTGTTCATTATCGAATTTGTTATTTTGAAGTTTCTTGTAAACCAAGTTACTACGAGAAATTTCCTGTTTCATGAGATCCAGTTTTCAGTTGAATTACAAATTATGAATATAAATAATTCGCCATTGGACACTACTTGTATATTTTAATCAAGAAATATATTTTTAAAAATTATTCCTTGTAAGTGAGTATACGTAAGCTACAAAGCTCTGGCAATATGGAAAACCTGCTCTTAGACGGAGTAGATTTTTTTTTCTAAAATCTGAACTATTCTGGTTTTATGAAAATAAAATTATTCCCCCCCCTCTCAATATCTGTTTATATCCTTATTTAATAAACTTAAATCAGAAGACTGAAAAATAAAGAACAATATTAAACGTGAAAAAGGCAGTCTTTCATTCTGATAGTCTGCTGAAAGTAAGTTCTTGAAAATAAATGGAGAAAGCAGATAAATATTTGATACTAGCTCTGAAAAACATAACTTGTTGCATTTTGAAATATTTTGTGAGTGCATGAAGGCAACGATAGCAATATAACCCAATATATATACGAACTATACAATCGTCTATATATTTTTCTTTTTTCTCAGTTTCTAAAGAGGATGCAACAAATACAACCATTGAAAAAGTGTATATTTTCATCTCGTCTCAAATATTTTTTCCTACTTTAAAAATGGATATACTATATTTCATTTTTATATAAGTAGAACGAATTCTTTTCTTAACGAATAATATTCAGAAAGGAAAGAATGATTCGTTATTTCATAAATCTTCTGACTAGGTCAGAATATATTTTAAAAATAGAAAAGAGCAAAAGGTAAGATGGCCTTAACCTCCCTGTTCAGTTAGTGTTACTCTTCGTTTCCCTCAAATATATCTCTATTTTGTAGATAGAATTAATATTTTTTATGGATAAATACCTGTTAATTGTCTCTATGGAGTAACATCACCTTTAGATGACACTACTATTTTACTGTTTGGTTTCTTAATTTTAATAAATTAATAGCACGTCACATAAAATCACGAGAATATCGATTGTTATTTTCCAATAACAATGAACTATAACAAATTTCGAACAACAAATAATTAACGCACTCTTATAATACGAAATTTATGTTTACTTTAACAAATTTATTGAAAATATTTGACATTTTTGATAAAGGATATCTTTATAAAACCACCAATAAATTCATTTCAATAAAAAAATTAAGAAGATAAGTACGCTACAGATCGTTACTATAATCTTTAAATTATATATTTATGTATAATATTTACTTATAATATAAAAACCAAACCAAAATTAAAATAAGACACTTCTTATTGTAAAGAAAGAAGCAAAAAATAGACACTTTTTATTACACACAACATTGACTGAAGTATATAGTATGAAGCTAAACCACCAGGCGTACGAAAAAATAATTTTGGTGCAGAGTGGTGTAGTAAAATTCCAAAATACCCAAATGAGAATAGTGGCAATAGAAGAATTTTCATTAATATCTATTGTATTCTGATATATATAATATACAAAAATAATAAAAATCAAGTTAATAAGAAAATCAAACTAAACCAAATAAAAAAAAAAGAGTCCGACCTGAAGTATTTTTCAAGGGTCATCCTCAGGCAGGGATTAAAAAAGGGGATTTTTTCTGTGAAGGAATACAGACTAGACAGTCTAATAATGATTCCTCGTGACCCGAAAATCCCCTGAAATTACGCCCAAGAGATAAGTCCCTGCCTGAGGGTGACCCTTGAAAAAGTCTTCATGACTAATTCTTTTTTTATTTGGTTTAATTTGATTTTCCTATTAACTTGATTTTTATTACTATTGTCTCAATTCATCTGTGTTTTATAAGTAGCTGCATTTGCGCTCTCTAAATACTATGGTGTTTTTCCTGTTCCTTTTTTGGTTTTAGTTTGAATAAGAAATAATTTAAGTTGCGATTCCGAAACTATTTCGTTTCGTTTTCAAAATATTTCTTACTTTAGATTGGTTACTTATATATATAATATGAGAGAGAGAGAGAGAGAGAGAGGGGCACTATACTTCACATATGTAATAATGCATCATTTCATTCATCGATTTTGTTACAATGATACGTAAAATTAGGCTTAGGAATTTTTAAGGAATGAATATTTTTAAGGAGTTTTATAGATTGTAGCATGAATTTAACTCAATTGGCTGCAACTTTTGAGCTGAAATTGATTCCAGGAATCTGTATAAATACTAATCCGAGTAAGATTGTCTACAGATGAATTAAATTGGAGATAGAAGTCAAGTGATTTCTGTTTTGCTAATATTAACATAGTCTGCTAAATATATTGAAAATTCATTGTCGTATAAATATAGCTCATGCGAAACATTTTTTTATAAAAATCATTCTATTTCTAGAATATAACAATACATTCTTCTTAAATTTCATGTGAAGATTTTCTTCCAATCCTAATATTTCTAAAACTTTGAAAATAAATAAAATAAGCGAGTCTTGTTAGTTTATTTATATTATTTTTTTACTATTTTGAAACTAACTTTCTGATATGGAAAATGGAGAAAATAGCTACACTAATATTCCTAATCTTGTAAACATCTTCATATTCATTTTATCGGTCTTTACATCATCCATAAATATATAAAAATTTGGTAACAGAACACTTTTATGATACATCTTATTTATATGGCAAGTTTTACGGTAGCTCATCATAAATGGGAATAAAATAAATAGCGCCGTTATTTTGACAATTCAAGAGTTTTCATCAAAGTCTAGACATACTTTTCTTAATACTATGGAACTAGAGAAATATATGTATGCATATTTATTAAACAAACAAAATAAAGTCATTACTTAGTGAATAGTATCTGGAACTGATAGAAAGTAATCACGTTTCTAAAGAATTTCTGCCTGTGTCAGAATTTATCCTTAAAATATTTTTTCTTGTTTTTGTTTTTAGTACTTTTTTATAAAATTGCAACTGAAAGAATCATCTTGGGAGTTAGATTTAGGAATCTCCCAAATTATTGGAGGCATATTTTTAGGCAAATAATACTTCATTTTTATAACTTTTTATTATAAAAAATGATTATATGAATTATAAGATAATAGAATTCTATAAATGATACGATAATTTCATATTTATGTTTTCTCTATGGAATTAAAATTTTCAGTTTATTTTATTCAGGTTTTATCCAATTTTATTTAAGAAAATGAGCTCAAATAATATTTGTGATATGAAGGCCCAAATATTTTTTTAGGATATAAAGATATAGTATCTTTGAAATAATTTAGCAATAATTATTCAGAAAAAGGACTGAGCATTATGATCGTTTATTTTTATTTCTATATATCAATCAAACGTTTTCACAAACGAAGTGCACTAGTTAAAATAATTTGTTTGTTTTATTTCACTTATGCTCTTTACTATGAGATTTTCTTTGTCAGAATTTTTAAGGAAATGAAGATAAAATTCTGCAGCAAGATATAATCGATGAACCTTAAAAAATTAATTAATAATTCATTTTATAATGTGTCATGTGTCTCATGTGTGTTTTCATGTGTCATTTTTTAAAATCAGCAAATATTATGTTATTATTCTTATTATTGCGCCTATCAAATTAAACAATATAGTAAGAACAAAGTATTTAAACAAATCAAAAGCTATTTAATTTGATTATTTAAAATGCATTTAGTTTAGTAACCGCATTTATTTTCCATCTTTTCAGAAGTCTGTTATCTTATTTATCATGAATCCGTTTATTTCTTGCTTTAGAAATAATTCATTGCTTCAAAACTGTAATAATTACTTTTTTTGAGGTATTTCATATAATCTATTGCAAAGTTATAACTGGTCAAACCAAAGCTTTGCTCAGAATAAGGGCAAACATTTGGTATATAGGCTTTTTTTTTTGTGTGTGTGTGTTCTGTGAGAGAAATTACAAATCCAGAGAAAGAAATGAGATCAATTTTAGAAATTTAACTCCTTTAATAAACTTAATCACTAAATGAATTAACATGAAATTCTGCAAAAAAAAAAAAAAACGTTTGTTTACACTATATAAATATTCGATTTCATCAATTAAAGGAAAGTTTTATTTTACATTGAATCAAATAGTAATCTGGGCAATTTCTGTGATAATAATCAAGTAATATAATCTATGATAATAATCAAAAATAGAAAAGTTGTAGATACTAAAATTATATAAAATTCAATAATTTCAGAAGTTTTAGGACAATAATTTTCAAAATAAAAAAAAACTTGTTTTTTTTTTACTTTTAAAAATACAGTTAAAATATTATTGTTATTATTTCTAAATCTTTAATTTTGAAAATTTAAGTTGTTTATTTCTTATGTAATTCAATTTAAAAATATCGTTTAATTAATATATTATTATTTAAGGATGTAATACTAATTAAGTATTATCATAGTTTATTTTTATTATTTACTTAAATTAAAAAGAGAAACAATTATTGAAAATTTAATAAAATAGCTTTAATATAGCTTTATAATATAATAGTTAATAATATCTATGTTATATAGTTATATAATAGTTAATAACTTTATAATAAGATCTATGAAGAACTTGACAAAGGGCATTAGAATAGTCTAAAACTTTTACGAGGATTCTTTTTTGTTACATTTCAAATTTCTTAATGACATTTTCCAGACTTGATATGGAAAAAACGTATTAAAGCATGAAGCCCAAGTTATAAAACTAAAGAAATCTAAATGTAAAATTAATATCTCTCAATAAGTGGGCATTCTATAGTCTTAATTGATAAAAACATATACTTGCGTAGACGATGAACTTTTATTCTATTTTAATGAAAATAAACAGTAATTGTATAATGTAATGCACAGATTATTCAACCAAATATGAATTTAATGTTTTCAAATTATTTTTATGATTGTATAGTGTGAGCATTAAATATATATCTCTGCCTGGAGGATTACGCAGTTAAAACTAATGAACGAAATGAAACCAAATTCCCTAATCTATGGAAAGCATGGAGAAGAAAAGTAACATAAAATTATACCTAAGTTATCCACACAATATCTTATAATTGGCTCGTAGTACATGGGAATTCTAATATTGATTAATCCATGAGTAATTATGAATTTTAATGAGATTCACATTGTACGTCTTTCGTTACAGGGCATGTATTTGTTCTATCAAGAAAATATTAAAATTTGGACTCCGAAGATGATATATATAATGGTGAGGTGGAATATGTTTATAAACCCCTCCTGTGCACTCCTCGCTATCAATTTGAATGTAAGGAAGCACTGATAGAGTCACTAATTCAGTGATTGTCTCTATGTGAGCCACAAAATCACCTTTAATAAGTAAGGTTCTCAAAAATTTTAATTTATGTGCTGTGTTCTTGCATTTTGGTATTTCTTTTATTCAACCGATGCATAAATAAAAAATAAAATTTTTAAAGTAATTTTAAAATATCCTTTTAAATGCTAAAACAAAAACAAATTTCATGTCAGATTACCTCCGTAAAATTATGAAGCTATTCCACTAGAAAATTTGATATCACTGTCATGATTCTTCTCCGAGGACATTATGCAGCAAATATATGTATATTAATGTATTATATTTTTTCTCCGAGGAATCAACCGTAATAATTTACTTTGCTTCCTGTATCCCTCGTTTGAAAAATAAACTGGCCTATTACCGGACCACCTACAGGAAACTTACACAGTCAGTTTGTACCGGACAGCTGTGAGAACGTTAAAGAAATTTTGTATGATTAATTTTTTGTGTCTTTGTTATGCCCCATTTTCGTTTCGACAACGCCAACATTTTTTATTATTGCCAATTAAAATTCCCCATACATTTCACCAAAAATTAATTTGTGTCATGCCTTTCAAAGTCTATATATAAAATTTCTTTTAATTGCCTTTATTTGCTTTATCTGCAGATTCATCTAAACCGGGCAAGGCAATTAATGATTAAAACCGTTTCTTCACATACTTTTTTACAAAAAAAAAGCTTTAAAATAAAATTAATTGAGCAGGGTTGGGCGTGTATAATGTCATTAGTTGTAAAATGTTTACTTCATTTTATAGGCTTAAAATTAAGATTATACTATATATAGTGTCTACAATATGAAATAAGCATAGATTCCCTATTTATTATATAAAATAAATGATAATTTCCATCAAATAATATCCATTTTAAAGTCAAATTCTCACTATATGATTTATCATTGGGCATCTCCGTATGCTAATACATTTTGAATAAATATTGCTAGCCAAACAAAAAAAACAATATATGTGAAAGCTAAAACATTTTTAATCAAATATAGCAGTTGTCAAACTAGCCGCTGTCAGAAACTATGTGAACAAAAGACTATGACTTTATCATGAAGAAAACTCCATATCAGTCACTAAGAAGGATTTTCATTTTCCCGATATCAGCATCGTGTCGACTAAATAATCTTTTCCGCACGTTTATTTTTTAACTACAAATTTTACTTTAGCTTCAAATAGATATGTGAAGTCTCTAGTTTTTGCATCTTTTGTAGTAGCGGATACAGTCCATTATCCCCCTTTTGTAAGTGAAAATTTAAGTACGTCATTGTCGGTTTTATTCATTCTCTCGATTATTTGTTTTTCAGCGGGCTTAGATTTTTAACGGTTAAGTTAATTAAAATTAAGTGAAGGAAGTTTATGAGTCGTGAGTTAATTGGAGGCCTTTTCCGAAGCAGTGTTTTACGTAAAAGGGCGAAATTTTGAAGTTGATTTCAGGGTAAAGAAAGCAATACAAAGTTTGCTTAAGAGAACAAATTATTTAATTAACCACCCTTTTCTTCTGTATTCACTCTGAGACACTGATTAAAGTTTGTCACGTTCAGTCTTTTTCTTTTCTCTCAACTACTTTGACATAAAGTACTCTAATTAGTAAAAATCTTAGTTGAAATACATGTTTGAGATGAAATACTAGACCAGAAGAAATATGGTTGGATAGAAAACGTTTCTATTACAGCAAATGGCCTTAATTGGAGATTTAAAAAAAAGAAACATATAAAACTGAAATCTCCTAACGCAAATTGCAAGTTATCATATAAGAGCTTTACTGTTTTTTAAGTCAGTGTCTTAATAAATTTAATTCATTAACCAGTTAAAACCGGTTTGATACAATCATGTGCTTATCAGATTACGTATGCATCGATATTTTGAAAAACATTGCTTATCTTTTCATCTCAAAATCGGTTGAGTTCTAAAACGTTTTCTTAGGATCAGATTTTTTTTTTTTTTTTTGCGAAAATCCATTTTCAACTGAATTGGAATCATCACGTGACTATTGCATTGTACAATCATTATTAAAAATAAAAAAAAAATTAAAACAAAATAAAAAAAAAAGATTTGTTTTTGCATCTCAAAATTTTTCAAGCTCCAAAACTTCTTTTTGCCAGCTAGAAAAATTGAAGATTAATATTTTAGAAAATATATATTGTTAGTATCCTTATAATATATATATATATATATATATATATATATATATATATA
>JAPMOR010079269.1:176174-187704 GCA_026543865.1 Argiope aurantia | reverse complement strand
TGTGTGTGTGTGTGTGTGTGTGTGTGTGTGTGTGTGTGTGTGTGTGTATGTATTGGCGCTTTACAATCAGACCGTTTTACATATAGCCATCTAATTTCGTGCATGTATAACTTGGAGGATGAGAATGTGCACCAAGGCAAGATTTTTTCAAATTTTAATTAAAACTTTATCAAATAAAAATTATACTGAGTTTTAGAATATTTCCGCAATGATTCTTAGAAATATTATTGCAAAAAAATAAATTTCAAATCGTTTCAAAGTTTTCTTTAAAAGAAAATATTTTTAAAGATATCAAAGTAATTTCTGATGAAATATTTTTGTGCATAATTTTGTGCAATAGATTGCATTGTTGCCTTAAAATTCAAACCGCTTTCAATACGAAATAAAATATTTTATCGAGTAATTTTCTTCATTTTTTCAAAGCTAAGGAAAAAAGCTAATGTTTAATATATTTGTATTTTACAAAAACAAGTAAAAAAGAGAGATTATAATACTGCGAAAGTTAGAAGATTAATGGACTGCACATTTACGTTTCTGATTTCCATTAGAAATGTTCATATACATAATGGATAACAATATGTGAAAGTTAAAATACACTGTTTTAATATTTGGCAATTTGAGGGTATCATGGACATGAAGTTAAATTTAAATGTTTTAACTGAATGAATTAGAACCCATATCTCCGGCGAATTAGCTGGTCGCCAAAGACGACTAGTATTATAATGAGAGTTAAAATCGCATTAATTTAATAATCTTGTACTTGTTTCTTTTATTGCGTCCGTGATTCGATTCTTCCTTTAGCCAAATCACATGACATTATATTCGTATTAGAAATATATGCCTGGTTCTATGATAATCTGTAATTTGGATAATCTTGTAATTTGGCCATATGAATTTAATATCATATGGCCTTGCCTGTAGGCAACGTCACTTTCTTCTTCCTCATGAAGTATAGAAAGCTAATACGTTGTTGTTTTTTAAATCTCATGTCCATCCATATTTTGAAGTTGTTGCCTGGTATCATCCAAGATAATATAAAGGAAGGTGAGTGGAAGAAACTTTGAAGTTAGATAGAGATTTTTGAAATAATACTAAAGGTGTGTGTGTGCGTGCATGCGTGTATTGAAGCTCTCAAAGAATAAACATTTGAAAAGAAACCGCTAAATGTTACACATTATTACACATATATGATATTTATAATATTGTTACAAACCTGCAATTCGGCCTCTCAGCATAGTTTTTTTCCATCAATAGAAAGAAAGTTTTACAGTCATCTGAATGGGACGAAGTCCAGGTGTGCGTCGGAGGTCCCAGAGCTTGGCGACAAACTTGGCGACCATTTGGCGATTTGGCGACAAATTTGGCGACTTTGACGCCAAAATAGATAATACCCGAAATTTCGAGAATTTTCCCGATCCGTCCAGTAGGAACCGAGATACGCCTCGAACGTTCCTGATTGGTTGAGAGGCTTCTAGCCCCGCCTCCTGAGACCTATAAAAGGAAGCGACCGCCACTGCCAGGGAGACGACGAAGCCAGTGGTCGAAGATGACGGAGTAGTCCGAAGACGGAGCGGAAAAGCCAGTAGTCCGAGTTCGAGAGCAGCGAAGTCAAGTCAGTAATCCGAGTTAGAGTCGGAGAAGTAGAAGACGGAGTAGTCGGAAGCGACTGAATCAAGCTCATGCTGAACTGAGCTACTGTCTGCAGTAGATTCTGGTTGTATGCTGTTGTATGCTACACGTCTCGGGTGAAGATAATCGTCTTCTGTGCTGTATATAGTTGTCGCTTTTGTGCTGTCCTGTGTGCCTTCGTGTAAATAAACGTCGTTGTTTTTATTCTACTTCTGCCTGCTAATTGAGCGTTCTACACACCATATCACTTCCACTATCCAAACGAACCCCGGTAAAGAAAATTTCGTAACAATATTTTTCATCTCAGTGAATCCTCTTAATGAAACCATTTTATTAGCCATGTATATTTCTCATCAAATTTAGAAAAAATTTATATATTACTTTTTTTTATTAATTTTGAGGAATAGATTTCATTGTTGAAAGAAAAAAAAATCGACCCATTATCATTGTTTGATCAAATAATCAGTCGTGCAATTTACTTCTACTGTGGAAAGGTATTGAAGATTATAATATACACAGTTCACATGTGGAATGATAAATAAAATTACATTACCTTAATATAATCGGCTCTATAATATAATTTGACTCAATTCTATCGAAACGTTTCATCAAAATATAAAGATAATATGGTTTTAAATCCACGACTGTTTTTAATGATTCACAATTTGAAGGCTTAAAGACTTTCAAAGGAATCATGAAGACAGAATTATGTATATGAGGTTAAATTGAAATTATCTGCAACCAGAACTCTGGGTGAACTATTTCAAAGGCATCCAATAAAATTAATAAATTAAAAGATATGTGATCGTATGCTTTGAAAAAAGGCACAATTAACTTAAAATAATTCTTCATATTTAAACAAAGAAAAATAATACAATATAGCCATGAAAATATATGCTTGCGAATAAAATATTTATAATTTATTTTTATAATAGTATAAAGTCTAATTTCATGTTCTCTACGTTAATTGTATAAGTTTGCATGCTATTGCATGTTCTATAATCCAATTGCATACATTTTTATCTCGCTGCATTTTCTCTAATCTAATTGCATAAATTTGTATCTTATTGCATGTTCTGTACTCTAATTGAATAGATTTTCATCTAATTGCATAAGTTTGTAAAAGAAAAAATTTAATTGCCTAATAATAATAAAATCAAATTGCATAAATTTGGGAAATGCTGCTTACTTAAATGAACATTTGAAATGTTCTATTCTAATAAGAACATCCAAACCAATGTATCTTAAGGGAAATAGTGTAGATTACAGTACGTTTTGTGAGAAAACGCATAATAAAAGAAAATGAAATGCGTGTAAAAATGCATTCTTCATATTATATCTAATTCATTTGATTACAAATTTATTTATTACATTCTCTATTTTTAATCAGTTATAAAGTTACTTTTATAATTATATTCAGTCTTGGAGAAACATATAAATAAAAGAAAATAGAATACATTTTAGATTAGAGAAAACATGAGAAAACAAAATATTATAATAAAATTTCTTTATAAATTATATATTCAACTGTATTATTTCCTTTATCATTTCCTTTTGTATTAAAGAATTATGATGTGATCTATATAATGTGTATAAATTTATGTATCTCTTTAATTTGATCATATATTTCATCAAATTTAACTCAAGATTGTTTATTCCGATTTTGATTAAAACTTGCTGTGTCGCATAGGATAGTATTTTATTTTCATAAAAATAATAAGACTATAGTTTGATAAGTCATATACGGCGTAGATTTTAAAATGAATTCTACCAAATTAATAAGGATTGGGAGTTTATCTCCTCCCTTTTGAATAAATAAGAAATAATAATAACAACAATAATATTTTAACGAAATATTCGATTCAAAGACAAACACGAAATAATTTTCCTTAAAGCAACATAGTTTTAAACATTAATTAGAAATGAACAACTTTGAAGCAGAATCGTTATTTCAATAAACAAGAATATTTTTCAACATAAAAATAATGTGACTGTTATTTTTAAGTCGAATAGCATGATTGAAATAATTTCAATACAGAGATCCCATTAAAAATCATACAGAAATGTCAGTGAATATCATCTTTATTTGTCTCAGTCGACAAGAAATAAGAAGGAAAAAAAAACCAATTCTGTAATAACTTCAGATTTTTTTTATTGCAAGGATATCTGTCTCTGCAGTAAAAGATAAAATATTACTCATTTATTTGGCTCTAAAGAATAAAAGATAAAACATTTCCATCTGAGTTCACTTTTCAATCCCTTGAATATGTTCAGGTACGTGCAAGAAATTTTAATGCATACTTGAGAATAAGAAAGTAAGTTTGAAGTAATTTCAAATAATTTTGTTTCTTCTTTGATTTGAAACGAATCTGCTATCGATTACTTCAAGAATTTGCATTTTTGAAAAATGTTTATCTACAGTATTTATTATGGATTTGAAACTTTTATGACGATGAATTAATTTTGTTCACCTTATTTATGCGTTCTGAACATTTAATGCTTTACGTTCATTATTATTCAGCCTTTGTTTATAATACTGTGTATTTTATATATTATTCACGAACCAGTCAATAATTTTATTTCCCCTAAGATAGAAACAAAGAATAAGAATATCATTTTGTCTAGTTTCTAAAATATTTTTTAATGAAATTATTTATTTGATTGCTAAATATATAAGTTTTTCACTTTTATTTAACATTTTTCAAAATATTGCTTATTATCATATGAACACATGATATTGTTTTTTTGTTTTTTTGTTTTTGAAGCATCAAAATGCACTGATGCATTTTGCATTAATGCATTTTTTAAAAAAATTTCTTGCTGGCAAAAAGGTTTTGGAGCTCAAACGATTTTGAGATTAAAAAAAAAAAATCTTTAAATGTTGACGATTGCGCCGTACAATAGTTACGTGATCATTCCAAACCAGTTTAAACCGGATTTTTGCAAAAAAAGAAAGTTTTGAGAGAACATTTGGAGCTTAAATGAATTCAAGAAGAAGGAAAAACAAACAAAAAAAATCTACGTTTTCTAAATGCATAAACTGATAGTCACGTAATTGTTTCAAACTGATTTTTCGCTAAAAAAAATTCTGGCCTCCAGAAAAAAAAAGTTTTAAAACTCGATTGATTTTTAGATGCTCATAAAACATCGCTATACTAAGTATTGGTAATTGTCAAATAGGAATCATGTGAGTACATAGCGTTTCTCTGTAGGATTGATACCACGTGACTTAAAAATAATGCTCTCACATTTTAACTTGAAATTTGTGATAGCAGATTTCAATTTGATGTTTTTATATTTTTTTGAAGATATTTTAATTCTGTAAATACAAAATGTACTATTTAAAACTTCTGCAGAAAAAAAACTACTCTTTAAAGAATAAAACATTTTTAATTTTTTGCAAAAATAAAAAAAAAGGATTTTATTCTAGAATCTTAAGACGAGTATATTAAATCTTGAACTACGATATTAGTGAATAAAATCAAACATTAATCAATAATGCATTTCAGTTCTTAAATAATGCGATATCTTGATTATTTGTTAAGCATAGCCAAAATTTCCTAGAGGAATACATTAGAAAACTTATTCTGGATCCTAATTTACGAAAGAGGAGATTTTTGAAATACAATGCAAAAAATATGATTTACTTTATAAACATAAATATTTGTACAGAAATATTTTCATAAATTAAATTTTGATAAGCTATTCTTCTGTTCTAATACACCTTCTTACGTCTACACAAATTTACGAAGTGATCATAAAATCTATTTGAGGTATTTGCGCAATTTGCATTTTTTAATCAATTTTAAAATAATTATATTTTACTTGTAAGATTAAGTTATAGCGAAACATCGCTTAACGGATTCCCTAGTTAAAATTTTTTCAAACCATTTAAGAAATTCATTTGGGATTGAACAATATATTAATTGTATATTTTTAGGATATACATTCATTAAAACATTAAAACATAAAAGACAGCCGATTACGGGGAAATAGCCTTGAAATAGCCTCCGTTGAATGTTTTCATCGGGTATTTTAAAGAGCCCTTTAAATTGTACAATTTCCCCTATTTATCAGCTTTAAAGCGGCATGAATGGTAGTATATGAGTTTTCCAACTTATGTTCTATCATGGATGGGTCTGTTTTAATTAGTAATTTCAAAATAGATTTTCATTTTTTATGTATTAATAATTTTTATCCATATCATAATATATTTGAGTCATAGTTGAAATTTAATTGTGGAAAGATAAAATAAGGTAAAATATAATTTTAATGATAAATTATAGCTAATATTAATCTCCTCATTATCAAAATTCGTATAGGATTTTCATGAAAGGTTTACATCAAGTATTTTGCATTATTTTTAATAAATGCAGAAAACATTCAACAGATCATTAAAGAGAACAAATAATTGTATTTTTATGATGAAATATATTTTATACTTTTGATGTGATTAACCGAATTTTGAATTAAAAAAAATAATACATTTAAAAAATATTTTTGCATTCATCGAAAAATTTTAAGAATTGAAACTTAAATTCCTGCATTCATCATTCTTATACGGTTATGTTTTGCAAATATTTTAAAGTTATTATTAATATCAAATTTAACTCCATCAGTGCTGAAAGGCTCCAAATGCTCATTATTCGGAACTATGACGGGCGCTCGAGACGCTTGGATATCACTGGGAAATTGTTTCCTCTTTCTGTAAGTGTAATTAATTGAATAACCAAAAAAAAAGATGTTTAATTACTCATACTCACCTCGAAGAGTCTGAGGTGAAAGGAGGTATTCTGAGAGGACTCAAAGTCGCCTGAGTGTATATGAGTATACAGCCATTAGTTAAGATATATCCTCTTTTGCATATCATCCTCTTAGAGGAAATGAACTATTATTGTGGTTTTTGAGAGGGGTAAGGAATTTTTTTTATATATAAAAGGCATAAATTAGGCATTTCGGTATTCTGAGGTAAATGCACTTGTGCGATTTTAAGAATGAGAGAGTTAAAACAAAATCAATCCAAATACAGTTCCTTCATTGATTAGCAATTAATTATTTTTTCGAAGAATTGAATGAACTTTTTTAACTTAATCGTCAGAGAAACAAAGGAATATAGGAACAAAATATGATCCTATCACTCATTTGGCAAGGAGCCAAACTAGGAGATCAAAAATTCCGAATATTTGTTTGACCATCTACTATTTCAGTTATATATTTCAAATCTTAATGCCTGCCGTGCACCAAGCGATATGATTATTATGAAGAAAATAAAACATGTAAATATATTATTTTTTATTTCATTTTCAAAGGTTTATTTTATGTTATTTTGATCTTGATTGCGATGACATTCATCATGCCTTGGGTAACTTCATATGATTTCTATTAGTCGGAACTTTATTCAGTATAGTGGGGGAATAATGAAAAATCCTTTGACATCAAGGCAAAATCTTTGATTTGGGTCAGAGTTGCGTTAAAATCTACTGTGCTCTCGCATTAATCTTTGAAGTAAGGCAAGCTAAAACCACTGGGATCAAATCCCGTCCAGATGATGCAATGTGAAATTCTGAACTGAAAATGACTTCACATATCACATTCGTTAAAAGATCGTAATTGAAAATCAGGTATGGAAATGTTCAATGAGACTCTTCTTGGAAATTCCAAATTTATGACAAGAAAAATTAAATATTCGTTCAATAACATACTATTTTTTTCAGTATTCTGAGTTGACCACTTTTCGACGATTCTAGCTCATTAATGGGAGAGATGCGGAAGGATAAACACATTTCCGGAATTCTTCAACATTCGTTGACCTTGATTTTAGCCCTTGTAGAAACTTTTTTGTTCAATTTTTTTTACGTGCATATAAACAACCTTTCGTTTCAGACAGTTTCATTTTAATTCAATCAGCGAATACTCCGATTTTATTTCATTATTAAATGTAGACATCTCCTCCTTTCATCTTTCCTCTCATCCCTATTTTGACGAATTTAGCCCATCCTAACGCATGCGCAAAAACGTGGAGGGTTTTAGAATCCGTTGTCAGACAATATTAATAAATTATATTAAATTTTACTCCACATTTGAAACAGAGATAGAAATAAGGATTAGTGAGTGCGTACAAGCATTATATTTCCGTTAAGGGCAACTTCTTTAGGATTCGAATGCTCCAATTTATATTCGAAATTTATACAAGTTATATTTTAAATATTTCGTCTCCGGAAATGTGTCGCCCATAGAAATTGGAAATGAAAGTATGTCTTAAATAAAAAAGTTAATTCAAATTGGTTAATTCTATACATTTCACTTAATACTTGTGAAGCATCTCAAATTTCTAAAGTAATTATTTTTGTAAATTTAATTCGAATTTTTTTCCCAAATTCAATGCATTCTTCTTAGCATCCTCTGACTTGCTTATCTTGAATTATATTATTTATTAAAGGACAGTAAATGTTTAAAAAATCAATGAATTTTTATTTTTAGCAGAGACTTGTAAATGAAATACTAAACTTTATCTAAATGTATAAATTAGCGTACTATATATAAATTAGTCTGAAGCCTAAATACTTAGTCTTTTTATACAAGTATTCTTGTTGCTGTGGTGTAAATCAAACCACGGGAACTAGCCAAAAGTATGTAAAAACAATAACTGAAAATATGTTTAATTCTAAAAATTAATGAATGTCTTTGAGTTATTGATTCTTTTTTTTTTCTTATTGATTTTGGTCACATGCGTCGTTAAGACATTCAACGAAATACAACTTTTAGAAATCTATTTCTAAAAGTTGTATTCCTCGGTTATAGGAATTCAGTTTTATTCCTATAAGGAAAATAATACTAGATGCCGGCGTCCTGGCCGGGGGGTAGCGCGTCTTCCCCATGATCTGGCCGTCCCGTGTTCGAGTCCTGGATAGTGTATGATTGTTTTCTACCCTATGGTCTATCTGTGTGATTTATGAAAGAGTACTCTTTTGAAAAGGAGTTCTGCAAATGAGTGTGTGAGTGGCATCTTCATATGAGCTAAAGTCAGACTTTTGACCTCGGGTGCTCAGGGCTCCTTACCCTCAGAAGCTTTCCCCTCTTTCCCCGATCTCTTGGACTAGGTTTGAATTGAAGTTCAATCCAAGGGTGATAAGCAATAACAACATAATATTAACAGTTATACTTGTGAACAATTATATGTAGGAAGTTCACTAACTTATTCGTGGAAGTTGGAGAAAAAGTGCATGCGAAATATCATAAAAATCTTGATAACAAAAATTTTAATAGGAGTTGGCTCTTGAATCGTCTGGTATGATACATAATGCTCTAAATTTGCAATATTGCGTTCCTGTGCTGTGATTGACCTCATGGTCATAAAAACAGTTTTTCAGATATTGCAATGGCTTTTGATTAGATGCCATGTCAATGATCTTGCGTTGGTGATAAAATTGATATCCATTTGGCGATTCTTGTCAATCGTTTGGCTTATTTAGTAATGTATAGTCAGTTGGGTTCAGACCGAGTAAATAATTGAGCAGAATTTCTATAATCCGAGTGTACACTACGACTGTATTTTACTACTTCACGCGTTTCTGTGTAGAATAAGGCATCTTTATTTGTTTCTGAGGCTACTGTACTTTTCACCAAAAATTCAAGGTTGGATTTTGGATTATTTTTTATTAATGAGGTAATCGGGATTTATCATGCATTAGTATGCTCAAAAATATCAATATTTTATTTGTATTTGTTTTTGAGATTGCTTTGAATTTTTAATTTGTCAGAAAATTAAAAGAGAGTGATTCTTACTAATGAGGCTGTACAGTTATAACGTTTTTCTTAATTTAGTTCCTAAGCAGACGGAAATTACTACAAAATATCCATCAATATTGTTTCGATATTTTAAGGATGTTGTCTGCCATTCGGATTATCGAACATTGTAGAAATAATGCATCATTAACGAACAATGTAGTTATAATGCATAATTAACGAACAATGTAGATATAATGCATCATTAATTTTAATGGAAATTGTTTTCATGCTAAATATTTAATGATGGAATTACTCTGATTGGAATCAATTTATCTGTTGCAAACAAAACTAAACTTTTTTCCTTCCCTTCAACTAAAGCAAAATTCAAATATTTATCAACTTGAAATAATTAAAATATATCATAATGGAAGAGATGAAATGTATTGTATTTAAAACCATTCGAAACATTGCTTTGTTCCATATATATCGCCCGCATGCTCAAGAAAATATTTAGTTAATATAAAATTTCACAGCCTAAGTAGAATCAGAAGCATAAATAAATAAACAGTTTTCTATTTACATATAAATTTTTAAATGGAAAGTTAACGAAAGATAATTCGAGAAACCTAAGTTTTGACGAAGTGGTTCAATTCATTCAGGTCACGTCTTAACATCAAACTTGAGAATGGAACTTCATTCTCAAAACCAAAATTAACGAAAGATAGTGCAATGTTTGCATTCCACTGGATCAGATATCCAATGATCTAAGAGAAGATTCGAAGATGTAAAGTTCAGTAATGATCTCCAATATCTTGACGCGAAAAAGACATTGTTAATTTATAGAAAATTTGGTATATTCTAATTCATGCGCTTTTTATTAATTTTTAGTGATTGTATTGTGAAGTCTAATCCCTTTTTCAAAAATTATCTTAATCATGAATTTTGTAAAGGAAACGCGTGATGTATGATTCTTTACACTTTGATTTTCACATGATTGGTCAACGATTCTCACCTATCTTATTGTGCCGAATCATCCATCTTATTGGATGACCCTTATTTTACTACAGTTTAAAGATAGCAAAGAAAGTGTGACCTAATTCAATAAATGGTATGCATATTAATCGCGTGTTGTGATAGGTAACGTGTAAAAATCTGCATCATTTTGCATAATTGCTTTATATAATCGTTATGTAATCATTTTAGTACTTTTTATACTCTTAATTATTGAACTTAAATTGTTTTCGTCATTATGGGCTTAAATTGTATTTTTAATGAATTAATTCATATTAAATAGCAAAATTATTTCAATGAACAATGTAGGACTAACTATTAAAATTAAAATTCCCAATTCTGTAATTTAAGATTTACACTTTCTTGAAAAATAAAAACTATATTTCACAGATATCTCAAGCTGATAACTTAATTTCAATTGAATTGTGTCTTGACAAAGAACATATTTGTATATTTGTCATTTCAAATGTGTAGATATTTTTAAGAAAAGATAACAGATCCCAGAAATTAGTTTTATCATATGTTGTGAAATTAAAAACAATTATTATAAAATAATATAATTAGATAAATGTTTTTGAAGCTACTCAATTGTATTTCCGATGAATCTGTGATTTGAAGAGAAAGAAAACGTAGTCTCAATTTCTCCGAAGTTCCAATTTCACACACAGTTTTCCACTCCAATTTTACTCACAATGCAACCTGATTCAATTTATATTATCCTTATAAGACTATAAGTTTTAGAAATGATTAAGTATGAGTTCAAATCTAAGATTCCGCAATAAGAGGAACGTGGATACTAAGATACTGAAAACTAATTTTAAACGATTATTTTAGATTGCAAGAATTAATTTAATAGAAGCGTAATTTATTGCGTAAAAACAAAATACATGTTGCAAATCTTATTATGACAATTAGATCAATTTTTTCGGGTGAACTTTAATTGCAATAGTGACCAGAAGGTAAAAAATGGCACCACATAAAATAATTAGTACTTATTTCCGTATTTAAGCGGTATCTGGCGTACATACAGCAAGAACAAATTCTTTGTTTTCAAATATCTGCTTAGATATGGAAGAATATGTTGTCAAATATCTACTCAGATATGTATTTTATATTATTATGCAAGAAAATTAATTATGACTTACCCATCAACGTATTTGAC
>JAPMOR010079269.1:155873-176164 GCA_026543865.1 Argiope aurantia | reverse complement strand
ATCTATGACTGATAATGATTTAATATAAAATGGTATCTATGCAAAATTTAAGAAGACATTAACTTTCTGGCTTATTTTATAATCACATTTTTTGTTATATATTTTAATGTCACTTTCCGATTACTAGAGGAGTCGTGTTACTGGTTACTATTACTGGTCGTGTGTTAAATGTATTTAATCAATGCAAGTATCATTTGACGCAAATATATAAACTGTAACGTACCTATGTCACGTAACAGAACTTTACAATAAATTTGGGGATAAGCATCATTTGAACGTACCTAATTATTCGGTATTCTTTTATCACATAGTTATGTGCAAAGTATCGCATCTCTTTTAAAACGATTAGTTTAGATATTTTTGTTCAACATGATTACGAAATTTTAGAAGAAATCGTCTAATTTTTCCGTTCTGTGGTCCCATTTCGCAATATCTAATTATGGACAATTTTGTCATTGGGAGCTATGTCATCCTTTGTGTTGCGCACCACAAGGTTTCAACGTTATGTTACTGTAGTAATATGAGATCATAAGTATTTAACTAGCATTTAAGCTTCCAAAAAATAAAATTCGATGAACTTATGGAATATTAATCAGTATCATCCAAACCGTACATCCCAGGGTTTATTTTCTTCAGAAAGAAACCACTATATTATGTGTGAATTTTACCTTGCCTGAGAAATAGATCATGCGGGAATACTTACCAATACCGTATCTACTATAACTGAGACTCGCTACATGTGAGTTAAACTTCTTAATATCAACTGTCGGGAACATCGAACATCGCTCGGAGCGATGGTAATGTGTAAGCAATCTCTGAGTTTATTATTTTATGAATGTCACTCATTTATTGGTGTACTGTCATTCATGCTTCTTTTTCCTTATCTAAAACTTGTGTTATATTACTCTCATGATGTTTTCATTACAAATATTCATGCTTTCATAGATAAATTTCCTTACAGATAATAGTTACCCAGGCATTTAAGTATCTAGGTTTAAACCATAAATCTAAGGGTAAATTTAATAAGCTATAAGGTTTCGGAGATTAAGGACCTTCGAGTCCAGGTGCTCCGCCAAAACACCCATCACGTCGTCGTCATGCTTTCATAGTATCGCCATTTCCTATAAACATTTTTCGTAGGCACTTCAAGTAGGTTAATTTATAAATGTTAATATTAAACGAAAATCATTATTTTCAGCGTTCGTTTTTGTTTAGGAACTATTTCTGTATATGATTAGCTTTCAAAAATGAGATAATTCCAAACCATGATCCTTACATTTAATGTTATCTTAATCTGTAGAAATGAATATTTGTTTGAGTGTCTTTGAAAAAAAATGTAGATCTGTTGTATTAATCTAGATGAAATTCGATCACATTTTCAACAAGACGAGAAAGTACGCTGCCAACTTATATGAAACTAAACAACATCACGATTTTGATAAGTTTTATTTAATAACTATATTTAACTTATTTATGTTTAAAATTTTTTTAAAAAAATTATTCATTTACTCAATATTTTCGTGATTTTTTTTCTTGTTTTTTAAAAATATTTTTAATTTAATTTCATGCACATTATGTAACAGTGTGATGCAAAAGTATGCAACGATTATGACAAAATTCAAATTAATTCCATTAATTAAGCATCTTCAATCACGTATTTTTGCTAATGTCAAAATTAAGGCAAAAATTTTCTAATGTTAGATTTAAGACAAAAGTTGCCAATGTTAGAATTGAGATAATGTTTGCATATTAATTCTAAATATGCAGTTTTTAATTTGCATTCTCAGTAATCTATAAAATGTTAGTTCGATTAAATTCATTTTATTCACCTTATCAAATAATAAAGTGAATTATTCAGTAAATATATTTCCTATTAATTCCTTAATAACTAGAAAAACCAATAATCCGGGTGAATAAACTGAGTACCAAATATTTATAAATTTATTTATAATAAGAATAGAATCAATATGGTTTAGGTAATATATAATGTAAAAATATATATAGCGATGAAAATGGCCTTCAAATTAAAGAATTTGCAATCACGAAGTTTCGTAAACACAATAAAATTTTCAGTATGGTTCTAAAAAATTAATTTTAATTATTCTATATTTCATCCTTCCTTTTGTAAAAAAAAAAACAAAAAAAAACATATTTATTTACATAACATAATTAAAACATAACAAACATTTGTTTAATCGATTATAAAGAAATTTTATGTAATTAATATTACTTTCTAATTGCGTAAACATTAGATAAGACAAAATTACATGTTTCTATAGTCGTGGGTTCATAGTAAACAACCTAATTAATACAATATCAAGTATATAAATTTCAGATTATTTTTTTTAAATACTGTTATTGACAGAAAAATAATTTAGGCATAAATATTGCATGTTAATAAAGATTGTCCTCAAATATGTATTTCACACGAATTCAACAAACGGATTATAAAGATTGGCTGCTCTAAATTTTACCGAATATACAATTTTTAAAATGTAAGATATAAGTACATACTTCCATTTAGAAAAATACTTTAAATGACTTTAAAAAATAATCTTTGGCATCATTAAATGCTTTCCGGAAAAAATGGAATCTAAATTTTTATTCTCCTAGACCTATCAGTTATATTTAATTAAATATTTTTGACACAATAATATTTAACATTCTAAGTCAATCAACGAAGGCTTCGAGCAAGAGCTCCTAATTTATTAATTGATTTTGCTTTGTAAAAGTTATTCAAATAATATAAAATTGTTCTAGAATGGTTATATTCTAAATTTCATAAATTGAATAATTTTGGGAGATTCAATTTTTTTTAAAATTTAAAACGTATTTAGATAAATATGACTTAAGGAAAATATAAAAAAAAACTTTACACATCTCAATTCTTCAGTGTTTACATATTATATTGATTCAGGAAAACATTCAAGAACCCTTGACATCGTTTAAAGATTTTTATAGTTGGTACTATTTGACTGTTTCTATGATTTATTAATTATTACTAATGTACCACATTTAGAAAACGATGCTCTATAACAAAGACTGAGTTTATTTAAATGATTTAATTTAATAACCAGATTGTTATTAAATTAAAGTTAATTTCATTTCTGTTAATTTTAATTTCACCTTCTGTTTCTTTTGTTATATGGTCAACGCCACGGTAGTAGTGCAATAAATTGTTTGTTTTAATGCCAGAAAACTCAAGGTTTGAAACTCGAATCCGATTTGTGTGTGAATCTATTGAATGTTGAATGTGATGCCCCAGTTTAATCACAGACCTTCTTGTTTTGAATGAATGACAGTTCTTGCGTATTAAGTAACAATTTAAAACTATGACTTAGAAAATGCCAAATGGTGGTGATATCAAAAAAGTTATTGGAAAAATGATTATATATATTTTTTAAAAGAAACGATTTATCGAAGTTATTTTTGCACTAATTTTGTAATAGACTTAAATCTTAAAAACTTGATTTTTTTTCAGTTTTAAGTAATTAAGAAACTTTTCCAATAATAGGTATAAATTTGGGGTTGCAACAGAGAAATTTCTCAAGAACCTATACAGCAAAAATATTACAGCATCAAGGAATTAGTTAGAACTGGCATTGTGGGAATTTACCAGTAGAGATTTTTTTAAACTTTCGGTTGGAATAATCTTTTTTTCTATAATTGTTTGTTTCTTCTTGAACTAATAGACTGCATTATGATTTATGTTAGATTTGCGCAACTGGGAACAAACAGTTTCGTATTAAAAATACATTTTGGATCGAGGCAAATTTTGCTTTTTAAGTTACATCTTCTGCAGTCCGGTTTAGGTTTGCATTTTCTTTAATTCAAATATTTTCTTATTTTATGGGGTTTTTTCCTTGGTTTATGGTACATATATTCTTGGATTTTGGAAATCAAGTTTTATAATAGATGTTCATTGATTTCATTTGTACACATGCTATCGTTAAAGTGTATAATTCAGTTATTTCATGAAATAACTAGACAGTATATAATAGATGAAAAATTAATTCAACATTAATTTTCTGACATCTACAGGTTCACGAGATTTTCGGTAGTTAAATACCAATTCTTTTATAAACGAATCTGATCCATCAAAAAAAAAGCATTCCTACTTTCAATACCAATTTGGAGGTGACTCTTGACGAACTATCTACACAGTATTCTTCGTTTTTTTTAATGTAGAATGTTTATATTATGTCATCATTTATTTACGTCAATGTAATGCCATGATGAAATCACAATTCGAAACTCAATTGATCAAATGTCGATTTCATTCACGTTATTTATAATAAGTTTTTTTAAAAAAACTTCTAGGATTTAAAAAAAATTTCAGTGTTATATGAAAATTTGGACAAAAAACATCGGATAAGTAACTGCTCTCGTGGTGCGCAATTATGTACAAGAATTTTGAGTTCTCTCTCATTGAAAGAACGTGCAATTTGAATTTTAACACTGATCTAAATAAACCACAGCAATGAATTTACTCTACTTTCCTGTTGCTAAATACTTTACGCAGAGATAATGAAAAAAAAAAATATCTTCTAATCTCTAATTTGGACAAGATGTATGTGGAAGTTGATAAATATAGTGACCAATCTAAAGTAAGAAATAGTTTGAAAACGAAACTAAAATGAAAACGAAACCAAACAGTTTCGAATTCGCAACTAAAAATTATTTCCTATTCAAACTAAAACCAAAAAAGGAACAGGAAAAAACTTCATAGTAATTAGAGAGCGCAAATGCAGCTACTTCTAAAACACAGATGAATTGATACAAAAGTATAAAAATCAAGTTAATAGGAAAATAAAAAAACCAAATAAAAAATAAAAGAAAAAAAAAGAAAGAAAAAATAATTTTTTATATATATATATTTTTATTTGGTTTAATTTTTATTTGTTTTTTTATTTTCCTATCAACTTGTTTTTAATACTTTTGTGTATATATATATATATAATATAATTTCTGCGTGTGTGTGTTTGTGATATAAAGAATAGGTTAGTAGCTCTGTTTTTACAATAAGAATCATTAACGCGGATCTTCAATTGAGGTGTTGAATATAATTATTTGAAAAATGTTCTGATTTCAAAGTAAGTTGACTTTAAAAATCGAAGAATAAAAAAAAGTTTATTATCGTCCAAATTTAATGTCTTGTCCATCAGAAATCTTGAACTTATACAAAGATTCCAATTTTTTTATATATTGAAACCCCAATAAAATAATTGAAAATTACAAGTTATGAACTAATACCAGAAATATATACCACACTACATTTCAATAGTCTTCTGTAACAGAAATCCTTTTATGCATTAAAATATCATAAATTTCACCCATAAAGTCTTAAGAAAATGGAGCAGAACTATAAACATAAAATAACTAAATGAACCTTTTGAAATCAATGAATGGTCTTTGAAAATAATAATTTTGGAAATATGAAAGAAATTATATAATTAAAATATTTGCAAATGCTTATCTTGCTGTATACCAAATGGAATCTTTTGAAATGGAATGAAATAAATATCTCATTATTCCCTAATTAGTTTTTGCATAAGGAATCAATGGATGACTACGTTGTATTTGAGATAAGCAATCGTACAATATCTACGTTAAATCTCTTGAGATACTGTTTTCCTTTAATTAAATTCACATTGAATTAGAAGTTGCTATTCTAATTAACTTTCTGTTTGCTTTATTTGTCTAAGTAATTTGTAACAATAGCAAAGCTAGGCATACACATCATTTATTCGATAGAAGTTAAAACGTAAATGAATTAATGCAAACGTAATTGTAAATAAGCAAGTAAATGTAATTGTATTGCATAAATAAAGAATAGTTCGATTGTAAGCCTTTTTAATAAATCACAGTTTTCTATTAACCAATGTATTTATGTATTATAATAAGGTATTTTATTTTCTATTTCTAAATTCCCGATTTATTTCCCCTCATTATACGGCGGCCATCAATGAAGACTCACCCCATACAATTTTTTCATGAATGTGCAGTGAAAAAATTTAAATAGTGAATAGTGTAATTTCAATCGTTTCCTCATCAAGAATTAGTTTTCGTTATCGCGGCATCCTTTAACTCGCTATTCACATTTGTGATTCGATCATTCTTTTTTAAATAAGGAGTCGCTGTGCTACATTCCAAATCAAGTCAAGATCTATATCGTACATAGAGTCTGGCAGAAATTGAATCCAGAGTCTTGGGCTAAATGCCTTCTTTGATGCAGTTCGGAAGCTGGTTCGGGTATAGGTTTGGTTATTTCCATTGTTTTAGGTATAAAACAGCATTCACACGATACCAACTATTGCGCACAATGGAAGGCCGAACCTACCTAAGGGAAATCCCGTGACTCCAACGAAATTAAGGTAGATGGTTGTCTCATCAGGACAACTATTTGTCATTGTCTTATTGTAGTCACATGATCTTCCTGAAGTAAGCGTGATCTCAGTTGCTCACAACAGTTGGTCTCATAGGAATCATGCTTTAATTTAATATTAAGTTGGCATTTTCTTCCCATCATTGTCAGGTCGTGCCTGCTTCTGGAGCGTTGTATCACAGTCACTGGCCCGTGCTATTGAGTGGATTGGAAAGGTTCCTTTTGGTTATGAGAGTAAATGGACTTATGATATACGCTATCCTGGTAACATCTGATATCAACCTCGTCGGCAATGTCATAGAAGTGATGGCACCTGTACATGGTACATCTATCCAATGAAATTGTTTTAATATCTGTGCGTTTATTTAATGGAGGTGAATCGTTGTGATTGGGAAAGAATATGAACACTCTATTGCAATGTGTCTATTGTACATGATATGCGATAGACCCATAACTTTGGATATCATTCTCATCGCCAAAGTCAAAGAAATGGTGGTAAATCTATTCAGTGAATATTCATGCTATGAACTATTGAAATTACATATTGATAGTTGGGAAAGATTTCGAAACGTTTTTATAATGCAGCTTCGGATACTTCAAGATCATGGTCTATGATAAACCCAAAAACAGCCGATATCATCCTGGTCAACAAGACCATATAAGGTAAGTGTCTGTTCTTCACTTACCCAATTAAAATGTCCGAATTTCTTTGAGTTGGCATATTAGAATTTGTGTGGGGTTGAAAGAGATTTTGAGTAGTTTCTGTAAGGTAGGCCAGAATACTTGAAGATCGTGGTAGGCAATAGATTAATGAAGCTATCATCATGCCATCATATTAATTACCACATATCTACATCACATCTGCTGAATGAGCTTGCTCGAATATCCCTGAGGTGAACTAATAAGCAATGATTAAAAGGATGTTGAGCCCTTAATATAAAAAAGTTTTGATTTTTTTTTCATATTGTCTCTCAAAGAGCAAAAGATCGTATATATATATAAAAAAACATTTAGTCAAAAAATCCTGGACTGTAGCCCTATATATCACCAACGGATGCAAAATCATCAATACCGAAACATAAAACGATTGCCAAGGGAAGCAATGCAGCGAAGCAATCATTGAAACACCTAAGTTATAGCAAAGTTTTAATATTATAGAATAATTCAGATTTCTTTAATTTTGGTGTATATTGAATTCTTTCTTATTATGAAAGCTAACTTTCTAAAAATTTAACAGCTGTGATAACATCTCGCTAAGTGTGCCAGACAAACTGTAGCTTTTATTTTACTGAATTCGGTATTTTACTATTGCTACCTAATGGAAATATTGTTATATCTTCAGATAATCCTGTAAAAATTTACAATCAATTTTCAAAAAAAATAAAAAAATAGTTGTATTAAAATTGGAAACCACACGTTTGTTTGGCTTGTTGTTCTGATGATTTAGTGCTTATTAAGAAATTCTATAATTTCTACTGAGATTCGAAGGTAATAAATTGTTTATTTGAATTTAAATAAAGTGTTCATATATTATTAAATAGAATTTTTAATACTGAAATTAATTGGCATGATTATTTTTTCTAATCTAAAATATTAGGGATTACGTCTATAATTTACATTAAACTATTCTAATTCACTTTGTTAAAACTGTCTAACAGTATTATCCTTTGTTAGTTTGTAAGTAAATATCATTTTTAATCTTTATCATAGTAAAAATTATCTGAATTTTTCTTTAGTTTATACATAATGATCTTTTGATTAGAAATGTAAAAAATTCCGATTAAATTCAAGTGTAAAACATAAAATCGTATATTTGCATTGGGCTTTGAATATTATATAATCATTGCCTATGAAGATTCAATATTCAGATTTCATAAATAGAACAAAATCTATAAAATTTCAGATTTATATAATATATATAAATTTTGTGATAAAACTGAGAATTCATTTAAAATGTCAATTGACAACATTATCCGTTTTATTGTATTGTTTATCTTGCTTCTTGGCTTTGGCGATGAGACATTCGTAATTGATTTACAAATTACTGATTATCTGCTTCCATACAAATGTAATTTTAATATGAAACCTTTTGGATTTCGAGCATTAATAAATTTAATTTCGTTTTATATGAGATATGCAATCACGCGCATGATGAACAAACACATAAAATATAACAAAATGCTTATGTTTTTTTTGTATAAAATTGTGTGTAAAAAACATATGTAATAAAAAAAATCAAAATTCAAGTATTGTAAAAATGGGGAGGGGGTTAAAGAAGCAGGTATAAAACAAAGTATTTCTAGTTTAGAAGCTTACCAAATTGTTTATTCAAGAGTCTGCTGTTTGATTAAATTCTGTATTATCCGGTTCCTGAACTAAGAAATAATTTGTATTTTTTTTCTGATCTTTTAATTCTGTGGTTCGGTTGATAAATAGTATGGCACTCTCATCTTTTTTCTCTACGATATATTGAAACAATTGTACAGTATTTTTAAAAGAACAAATATCCTATTCGATAGTTCAGAAATGGTAAAAAATACGGAGAAATAGTTACACCCAAACGTGAACAAAACCAAGAAACAATTTTTCAATTACGTGAGAAGAGATAAGATGAAAGAAAAATTAGAAATGGAAAAAAATAACATTTAAACATGTAAAACAGCATTATAGATATTGTGCAAAAAATAAAAAAAGAATGCAACTTTAGAAAGAATGAATATAGAAGTAATATTCAATTGATTTAATAAAGTAACTGACTAGAAATTAAGAATATAAAGTTTAAAAAAAATTCAGACCTACTATTAAAATTTTACTTTTAATTTATTTACCTATCTCAATAAAATAATATTAACAATGGCTTTTTCCCTTTCTGATAGAGCTATCAAATCCATATTTAAAGTCTGTGAATTCTTTTTTTCATGTTTCCTGAATACGGTCTTCATGCAAATAGAATAAACTATTCCCCTCATAAAAAATATTCAGAAATGAAAATAAATTTCATTTTCTTCTTTCTCTTCAGAATAAAGTCTGATATGCTTTTAGAGGTGGGAGGGTGGGGGGGGGGGAAAAAAAAAGTTAAAAGTGAAAACTTTTTAAAAAACGAAGGGAGCATTCATCAAATATAAAATTTTATCTTTACGTTCTTTCGCAGAAGAAACTCTGCTTCTCTCTCGTCAAATATAAAATTATTTCTGCCTTCTCCAGGATTTTTACTCCTTTGTCAAAATGCTGCGATACATTTTCAGAAGCATTCTCTGAAATTTAAAATAAAAGATATTTTGAAACAAAAATTATAATTTTCATGCAGGTTTTTTTAATTTAATATTTACGAATAGCTATTTATGTCTAAAATCTGAATCCTAACACAAAAATTAACATTAAATGGATTTCATATAGTATTATTGTAAAAATAAAATACTTGTAAGGAAATGCTATAGCTTTATAAGCCTTGGATATATTTTTCTTAAGTTTCATATACTCTTACAACATCGCAGTCTTGAAGATTGCAAGAAATGAGAGCGACTTTCCTAAAAAAGTAATATAAGATCAGGTATTCATTTCTATTTGTATAAAATTTTATACATGCCTATGTCTTTCATACAAATGGAGTACATCAGATCCATCGTGAGAAATATTCATGAATGAAAGTTTTCTGCAATTTTTTTTGAATCATTTGCCTACTTATTAAGATGTTTTTGAAAGAATGTTAGATTAGAAAACATTAACAAAAAATACTACCGTCAGTTTTCTTTCTTTCCATTAGCAATATTATTAATTGAATTGAATTTTCTGTATTTTAAAAAAAGTAGGAATTTCAAAACTACTGTTCGATATTCCTTCGGATAAATATGCGTTGATTTTATTTGTTTAAAATTTTCTTGAGACAAAAAAATATATGACGGGGATTTTTAAGGAATGCATATAATTAGAATTAAATCTCAATTTGACTCGTTTCTGTTTTTATGCATTTGTGGTATTTTATGTATTTTTATGCATGCATCGGGATTCTGATGAAGGGAAATTTTCCTTTTTAATAAATTCGGTGTACTTATGGCGTACTGGATGATCTTTTAGGAAATGTATCATATTTAAGTTCTGAAAACGTTGTTTGATTTCATTAAAACTGACTATCTGAATAATCTAGAAATGCCTCTTGTAATTAAATTTATTATAAAGTATTTAATAACCTTAAAATATAAGTGTTTTCCATATGAATATACTTATAAAGTGGAAATATACTTTGCACTATTTGAACTTTAACATCAAGCAATTATGAAGCTTCGTTTATGTTTCTACGCTCAGCTTAAAATATTTTTGTAAAGTATTTTTTAAAAATATATTTTATTGCTTTATTTTTTGAAAAAGTAAAGTACATATATTGAAGCATATATGTGTATAGCATTTTATATCGTCTGCTATATATAGAGGAAAGTTGATATATTTGGAACACTTAAGCATGTTTTAATACTAAATGACTGAGAAATATTTTAATGAATATAGGAAATATTTCTTTAGTTTTCATTTCAAAAAAATATAGGTAACTTTCAAAAATATATGCAATAAATTAGTAAAAAGCATAGCATATTATTACAAATCTCCAGTATTGATTTTTTTTCAATGATGGTTTTTCACTGAAAAGAGATTAACGAATTTTCTTAAAATATGCTTAATAGAAGCCCGTACAACGGCATCGGAATAGGGGCCCATTAAGTGATATTGGCAATTAAATTTAAGGTTCTTGAAAATGAAGAATTATTTAGATACCACTATTAGAGACCTTAATCTAACGGTCTTTTTAGAAAATTCTATACTAGAGTCGGGGGCTTTAAATAAAATAGCACTGACACAGGAAATCAGTTCTTTCCTTTAAGATATATTCAGAGTGAGTTTTCTCATTTTAATATGCTAGGCGTTGTGTTATTATTTAATTAATTAGCTCTCTGCTATAGTGTGTTATTAGTATCTATACGTGTTTCTCTTAATGTGTAGTTTGGCTGAGTTTTTATCACATATATTCTTCCAAGACGAATAATTAAAGAATAAAGCTTCATCTTACATTATCAAACGCATTGAATTTCTTTTGCCGTTTACTCAACTGTCAGATTTTCGTAATATAAAATTTTTTTGTCAATCATCTAATTAATCCTACGAGATCATTCATGTTGAAGTATCTCAAAACAATGGAGCACACAAGTTTCTCTTTCGAAAATGAAAAACTCCCTATCCCTTCAAAAACTGGAATTACAGTCAGTTTCTGATGGGGTAGGTAATTATACAACTAAACCAGTCGCTTAGCTAATAGCTATTAAGCAAATACTCGGACATATCTGAGTGTTGTTAAGAAACCCGGTTCCTCAAATTCATTTGGACGAGCGTCTCTAATGATTAAAGTATGAGCCGTGGTGTTGAATTAATCATACTGAAGAAAAGAGGGAGGGGTTTGGTGATGTCCCAACGACTCGAGCGGATTTCATAATTTCGTTGAACTGGCATTTGTGGTCTTTCAATATTGATAAAATTGAATAAACTATTTTTCTAAAGTAGACCAGAAATTTCTTTAATGATACGTAAAGTAGAGAATTTTTTATTCATAAGTTCCAGAGGGTAGTTTTGGAATAGTTTTTAATATATCTATTTTATACGAGTACATCAAAACTGCTGTTTCGTAAGATAAGTTCAGCGGAAAAAACGTTTAATTTCCTCTGAATATTCTGGCGGTTTTAATCCTAAATTGGAAGAACTTGCATATAGAATATGTCAGAGATTTTATTTCCATGAATTGCAATTAAATTACCTCTTTTCTACAGTTTCATCCCCTCTAATCTTAAATGTTCTCCGAGTAGAATGCATTTAAATTCATTTCAAAAATCATCTAGTAAACACTTAACTGCCGAAAGCTGATTAAAATGATTAATTTTCCACAAAAATTTTCAATCAAGGTTAAATTCGAAAACTTGCCACATAATATATTTAACATGAAAATTTATTTTTATTTATTTATTGCAGAAAATAATTTAAATTGCAATGTAGATTTCCAACTCTGAATACTTCATTCTTTTAGTTCATTTTAAATATTATTTATTTTTCAGTTTATTTTCTTAATTTATTTCTAATATAATCAGTGAAGAAATTTATTTAAAAAAATCTAAGAAAAATAGACTTTTATTATGGTTGCAAATGAATGCCCATTCAAACTAAAAGTTTGCAGATGTAAGGCAAATTTCCACAATATCTACATTTTTGATAGAATATCTATCATAAAAGAGACATTTTGTAGCAAAAGAAAACACACTTTTTTTTAAAAAATTCACAGTGTATTTTATAAAATTTGCAGTCTCCAAAAAAACTCTTATCAATAAGTTCGCGAACAAAAGACTGCAACTACATCCTATGAAAACCTTGTCTCAGCTTGTAAGAGACAATTTCATTTACACGTCATTAAAATCCCAAATAAAATAATACATTCAAGGTGGTTTTCGTGTAAAATCTGTTGGCGATCCTTTTGCTTGAAATACAGCTCTGAAGTCATTTTTTGCTACTTTTGAAGCTCATTATCCATCTTTTGTTAGTCTCGTTTGATTATGAAATTGTTGGTTTTATTCATTTTCTCATATTTGTTTTTCAACAGGCTTAACATTTAAACAATAAGTTAATTAAGATTAATTGGAAGCTGTTTATGAGTTATTAATTAATAACTGAAGGATTTTTCCCCTCAGTATCTTGCATATATCATTGAAATATTGGAATTGAATATATAGAAAATAAAACAACAAATTTTGCTTGAAATAGCAAATAATTTTATTATTTTATAATTCTGCCATTTTACTTTTTTTCTATCCGAATAATACATTGTCTAATATTTTGGTTTTCTTGTTTGTATTTGGATCAGACAATAAATCATCTTATTACTTAAGATGAGAGTACCTTCTGTCTAATTTTAGAAAGAAATAATGGCACGTACTCTTAGATAATCATACAAATATTTAACGCCATCTCTTACTAAATATATATCTTGAATATTGATAAATATAATGTATCCCAGGTACCACAGCTTGTTGCATAATATTGTACGTTATTAATCAATATTCCACAATGTTATACAATATTGCGAATATTGATTGTCATACAATATTAAACAACGACCAATATTCTCAATATTGGTCAATGGCATACAATATTGCACAATGTTATATAATATTGAGAATATTGATCAATGGCATACAATATTGCACAATGTTATACAATGTTGCGAATATTGATCAATGTAGTACAATATTGTACAATGTTGCGAATATTGATCAATGTCATACAATATTGTACAATGTTATACAGTATTGTGAATATTGATCAATGTCATACAGTATTGTACAGTACTTTTGTGCTATTAAAGATACGGTATATGAAATAAATACTCAAATGTCTTGCATATCGTTTGCGTTCGATGGCGTAAACCGATAATTTTGTGAGAGGGATAGCGATAAAGTTTCATACTGTTTTAGGATTTAAACTTGTATTGTTACTATACGTAATGTAAAATACTAAATAATAAAAACCTTATAATCCTATTTTTGTGCAAATATATTAATTTTTATTCCTATTAAAAATTTCGATATTTTCAAAAATCAGATTATAAATATGGAATTGTAAATGATTAAAATCTGATCAATTTAGATTAATCAAAAAAATCCTTTACTAATTTTGAACTTAAATAAAAAAATCTTCTTGTTTAATACTTTCTGGGGCTTAAATTTTTCTTACAGTCCTTTTAACTCTCTCATAATTAGAAATGTCAATATAATTGGAATTCTAAATCCATGTGTATAACACTTTATCGATTTCTTTTAATTAAAAAGATAATTAGACTAATTTTAATTGGATATTAAAACTCCTTAGGATATATTGCAAGGAGAGTAAAAATTATGGATCAATTCAAAGATGAGCCATGTGACACAAAAGAGTGGAAATGATAGGTTGAATTTAAGAAAAGGTTGAAAATAAGAAAATAGATTTGGTAATTAGTCACATTAATGCAAATGTTGTATTATTCGTTTTGCGATAGCTGCAATTGTTCAGCAGTTGAGTGTAAAAAATTATTTTCAACTCATAACTTCGATTGTTTCAATATAATCTATATTGCCACATTTTAATAAGCAAACAAATTTGTACATTTACTTACTTTTCTTAATTTGAAATTATTTAAATTCATACCGACTAAAGTTAAGTAATTAAATAAAAAATAAAGAGTAGAAATATTTGTCAACATTATGATAAAATAGTCGGCTTCTGAAAATTTCACCTAATGGGCTGCTCCATTTCTTTTTGAATGTACTCAATTATATTTATCAACATGACAATGCAATTATTAATTTTGAAACAAATGCTGAATTTTACGGTTTTTTAAATCATTAACTATAGTTGTTTTAATGTTAAATATTTCCTTTTTTGCCCAAGACTTGAACAGGATTTTGAAATATTAGCTTAGATTATAAGGAATCAAGCTTGCGTAGAGGATTTCTTATTTTTTTTCATTTCGAATATAAGGTATGAAAACAATGTGATTGACTTTTATTGATTTGCATGTTAAAAAAAATTATTACTTGCCTTAAAATTTGTATACATTTCTAACGATCAAAACCCACATGCTCAAGAGAAGGGATAAAAATCGATTCTACGGATATCTGCAAAAATTATTATAGTGCCGCTAAAAGATCACAAAAAAGCTGTCTTCAACAAACAAATAAGATATAACTTATGTATGAAATGATTACTACTAAAAGATCTTGGGAGTTACAAGCAATTCGAGGTGCCATTAAGATGGACGACCGAGTCTTGTATTTTTCATGTTCATCGAAGAATTATCTGGGCCACGGTGGCCTGGTGGTAAGGTCTCGGCTTCGGGTTTCAGGTTCATGACCCGATTCCACCGAAAAGCCGTCGTGTAAGGGGGGTATGTTGCACGTTAAATCCGTCATGACCAAACGTCCTCCCGCTGGTGTGGTGTGGAGAGGGGGATACCAGCTCAGGTGTCGTCGTCCTCGTCATCTGACCGCGGTTCAAAATTACGAGGTCCGTCCCAAAATAGCCCTAGTGTTGCTTTAAACGGAACGTTAATATAACTAAACTAAACCAAGAGTTATCTTTAATTGAAAGACACAGACGATGAATCATTGTACGTTCATAGTAAGCATAAAATTTCTTTATATACCGTGGGGTTCGAAAATATGCTGATTTATGTGGTCCTTTATTTTGGATGCAGGAAATATGTCTTTCATGCATGTGTATTCGATGAAAACTAAGATAATTCATTTATGGTATGGATCTGAGTTTTTTAGAGTTACAGAATATCAATCTACGAAATTATATGAAATGTTATTTTCATTCAAACTTTTGGTACGGAATTATGTCATGCAATCGAATAAAATAAATAACAAGCACTGTATGTTATAAACTTTTAATATTTCTCTACAACTTTTTTTAAATATCGTATGAATTTTTTAAATATTAGTAATAGAAGATATTTGCAAGGATTCTTAGTAGATGCTGAATAGATACTAGATCCAAATTTCCTGAAAACTTAGCAGGATGTTTAATTTTAACACTAGAACGACCTATGTGAAATATATACCTAGTTTTACATCAACCGTCAAATTGACGAAGATACTTATCATCATGGCTTTCATTCTACCTTTTGACTTAGTTTACGCAATTAAAAAAAATATAACTTAATAAAAAAAACATTTAATATAATAAATCATTAATTATTAATAAAAAAAACAATAAAAATTGTTTGTATTTGTATTTAAAAGATATCCAATTAGTGTTTTTAGTTTTAAACAGCATCATAACCTGTATGAAATACCATAATAACGGCTCCCAAACATTTTGGATCAATCAATATAATTCATATGAAAAATTGTATTGATGCCCATGACTGCATAGATAATTCATAAAATATTATAAACTTTTAAATTGCGAAAGCCGTCATTTTGACGGTTCTAATGAATCTTCCAAAAATGGTTGAGAGAGTGGAAACTGAATAGGGATATGTAATTGTTTTTATATTTCAATAAAAGTCGTCATGAAATTCTAGAACAATGCATGAATTTTGAAAACAGTCAAAATGACGGTCTTGGTAGCTCTAGTGTTGATGGCAAATTTGAAGGTTCTGGAAATTGCAAAAATCATGGTCTTATCTCTATTAGAAAACAAGATAAAAAACACTTCTAGTAATGCCATATGAGTGCATTCTCGGTGAAATATTATATAAGGTTAAGCGGCTTATAGGAGGGTTTCTGTTTAGAATCCAGTCAGCAAATTCAACTAGAAGTTATGCTGTTGTTAATGCTGTAATCTGATTGGCGATTTGTTGTTTGATTGTGTTGTTAATGCCTACCAGTTTCCCTTTTTGTGTACATCTTGGCTTTGTTTTTGTCCCTTGTGATCCATGATTTCCTGGAGGAATCGTCATTTCCAATTATCTAATTGAAAATTTACTTAAATCTAACCAATAATTTAAAATTGAAATTGAATTAATACTAATTGAAAATCTATCTAATTTAAATTAACTAATGTGTAAGATTTCTTTTATAATACAACCGCCGGATAATTCCACAAAATATTATATTTTTGATTTTTCTCGTATATGAGCTGTTTTATTTTCTTTTTATTAATGGATAACAAAAGGAATATTTAATAATATAATGCAAAATCTTAATGAAACTAATCTAAATGAGTTTCGGTACAGAATCATGTAATTACGATATATTTAGGATCATAAGGGTTAACTTCATATTATTATAAATTTTACAGTTTGTATACGGATTTTACTTCTCTTTTTTACCACCAGAAAACACAAGGAATATTCTTTAATTTCATAAAAGATTTATGAATTCACACTTTGTAATGGTAACAATTCCTGAATTTCTTTCATATTGTGTTCCATATTTCAACTCAAACCTACGCTCCTAGGGAATAAAAATGTGTAGTATTGTTTTTTACTGTGCATTGCGATGACGTCATTGATGAATATGATAACAATATGTCAGAAATGATTCAATTTTATACAGAAGGAGTGTAAACAATGTTATGAAATGTCATCAATGTTTTCAACATCTCGTGATATTAGCAGATGGCCGATAATAGATTTATTATTGCGGCTTGAATGTCGATGCTATAAATATCAGAATTGCTCTCATGTCCAAAAAGACACAACCCCTGAAATACACAAAGTGAAAATTCTTGATGCATTGGCATTAACAACTATAGAACCATACATAAATAATCAAGAAAAATATGCAAATGTTTCCTAAAGCACTTCGTGAAAGTATAAATGCAGTTCTTTCTAATGGACTAGTAAAGATTCCAACAAAAGGATAAAAATATGACAAATGATAATGCGTTGTATGTCCAAATCTTAAGTCAATAAAACTACAATGTGTTGCCAAAAATGTGAAAACTTTATTTCTAAAAAACATTCTTCTTATGCTTGTCTGATGTGCATGAGGAAATAAGTCCTGTTAAAGATATCACTTTATTTTAATGCAGCGATTCTCAACATGTGGGGCGCGCCCCCTAGGGGGGGCGAGAATATCCAAGAGAAAATATTATTTTTAAAAATTGATTAACTAACTGAAAGGAAAGCACACATACACATAGAAAACAAAATACATTTCGACATATTTAATAACTTATTAAAGTATAACAACTTACTAAATCAAATCATACTAATTTAAAAACAAATTTAATAATTATTAGGGACTTTCTTGGGCCTGTCTTGCAAAGCAAAGTTTTTCAAAGGAAGTCTTGATATTAGAAATAGCCACTCTCAATTCTGTTTCTATATTCTGTCTTCAAAGAAGCCAGAGCAGAAAATCCAGTTTCACAAAAGTAGGATGTTGAAAATGGTAATAGAATGCGAAATGCCCTTGTTTTTAATGCAGAAAAATCATCCTTACTCCTGCCCAAAATTCAAATAGCGATTTATTACTAAATTCTTTTAATTTCGCCATTTATCGTGAAGTCTATGAATTTTTCTTCCTCATCAATTGAGAGTCCTTCGTGAATCTTATGAAATGGTTCTCTATACCACTTGTAACTTTCTATCAGTTTGTCGTGAACAAGAAAATACTTTTTAAAATTCTTTACCAGCATGGCTAAAAGATTTTCAATGGTTACAAAACAACTTTTTACATGTTCTTCTTCAGCCTTGTAAGTTTAAGTACAATCATCCACATTTGGAAAACATAGTTAGGTTTTTTGCTTTAAATTTCGGCTCCACAATTCCAATTTTCTACAAAAAGCATTAATTTTATCACTCGTACCCAACATGGTATATGTATTTGCTCCTTGGAGCTGAAGATTCAAGTTATTCAAGTTCTCGAATATGTCGACCACGTACCTCAAGTTCATCACAAATAATCCGTCGCGAAAATTCTCTGCCTCCGGTCTGTTTTCTTCTGCTAGGAAATTGGCGATTTCTTCTCTTTATTCATAAACGCGTTTTAAAAATTTCCCATCTGATGACCATCTTGCGTCGCAATAAAATAGTAATGCTGAATGTACTGAAACCCATGTCTCTACAAAGTGCGGAAAAAATTCTCGATTTCAGGGGTCTCATGTTTATATACAGTACTGTGCGAATTAATCAGGATAAACACAAAAATTTTCACAAATATTGTTTAATTAATATAGGTTAACTTACATGCACGGTGTAGCAATCTAATATAAAATGTGTCCTTCTCTAGCTTGAATGAGATCCTATTCACCGTTTGGCATGGATTCCACTAAATTAAAACAAAAATTTTTGATCTCGTCATCACGAAACCAAACTTTTATAGCATTCTCAATCATTTTCTCTGTTGAGCAGTCCATTTTACTCATACGTCTGTTTACAATGCTCGACAAATTTTCAATGGGATTTACATTATGAGAATTACCAGGACAATCCAAAACCGTTATTTTCTGTTTTTGAAAATAAAATTCGTTGTTCTCTTAGAAGTGTGGCATGGAGCAAGATCTTGTTGAAAGATACCAACATCACCAGCGAATGTTTGCATCATAGGCACTGTTTTACTTTCTATTATAGAAAAGTATTGTTTAGAGTTCATCATCCTTTCAACTGGTACAAAGCTGCTAGGCCCTCCAGAAGTAAAATAACCCCAAAATATCTGTTTCTGAGGGTGTTTAACTGTCTGAATAAGATATTGTTATTTGATGGGTTCTCCACTACTTCGTCTGACAAATCTTGGGCGGAACCCGTGCACAAGCAAATGCGTTTCATCGCTGAATACAACCTTCTTCCAATCTTCTGGAGTCCAGGATTGATATTACCTGGTCTAATCCAAACGTTTTTTCTTCATTGCAATTGTTAATAACTGTTTTTCGATTGGTTTTCTTGCAAATCTCCCAGATTCAATGAGCCTTCTTGGAACTGTCGATGAATCCACGCTCACACCAGTAGCTAATAATTCTCTCTGAAGGTCCTTTCTCCGAAAATTAGCTAATAAAAAAAAATTAAAGCAAAAAAAAAAGTTGAAATCTGGCTAAATATTTGAAAATTTACTATAGCAGCATCATTTTGGAAATCTAGCATTTGAAAAGCTTATTTATTGGACAGCTTAGTTTCAACAACTGTTTCTAATTATAATTCTGTCAATTGTTCTACTCTAATTGTGATTATGTTAATTGTTCTACTCTAATTGCGATTCTGTCGATTGTTCTACACTAATTGCGATTCTGTCGATTGTTCTACTCTAATTGCGATTCTGTCGATTGTTCTACTTTAATTGCAATTCTCTCCATTGTTCTACTCTAATTGAAATTCTGTCAATAGTTCTACTCTAACTGCAATTCTGTCAATAGTTCTACTCTAATTGCAATTCTGCCCATTGTTCTACTCTAATTGCAA
>JAPMOR010079269.1:120943-155863 GCA_026543865.1 Argiope aurantia | reverse complement strand
CATCTTGTGAAATTCTTTCTTGCAAGCCACCAGAACTTTCATTCCTCTAAAAGTTAAAATCTGCTTTTTAAAGAAAAAATATTTTAAAGTGTTTTCATTAATTCATTGTTAATGCTGTTCTGTCACTTTGTTCATTCTAATAATAAATGAATTTTCATTTGTCAGGGATATGTTGGAATGAAGGGAATAGATAAGACTGGAAAAGGATAAAAGGGGTTTACAAGAGTTTTTGACAAATGAAGCCTTGCTAAATGTAAGATAAAAAAACAACAACTTCAACTTTAAGTTTGAATAAAAACTAATTTACAGAGTATAAAAAAGTTTCAAAAATTATTTTAGTTTGTAACATTTCAAAGCATAATATAACTAATATTGATACTTGAAGTGAAAGATTCTGTTATCTTAAATTTGATGTGCTTAAAACATTGTTTTATGCTTTCTCTCTAAGTTTTTATTTTAAACAATCCTTATTGCTGATATATTTTTCAAAATTCAAAGTTCATTTAATCAAAGTAAATTTGAACAGTTAAAACGAGATATAAATTTAAAATATGTTGTCTTATATCTTTGGAAATTGGCATATTGTGAAACAATTTATTTTGTTACACAAAGCATTATCAATAAACTTCATTACATTAAAAAAATCAAATTTCTAAATTATATATAAATCTAAAGCGAACCTATTTGTTAAAATATATAATTAAACAAAAGAGGAAGCGAAAAAAAAAAGAATGTCAAAGACTTTTAACATATTCATAAGATGAAATGAAAAGAACTTAAAATATTTCATTTTTATTCAAATTCAACTCGTTGTATTTCAACAAATTTGTTGAGCGACTTAACAACGATTAAAATGCCTGTTGAAGTTTATTTTATAGGATTGTCTCCAGAAATAGCATTGTAGCTCTTGAAATAGCAACAATGTCCTCAATATAATACCTTCTTAACTTCATGTTAAGTTTTTCAAATAAAAAGAAAGTCGCAAAGTGCTAAATCAGGTGATTAAGGTTCTTGATTCAACATGTAGGCGTTATTTTAATTTATTTATTGTCAAAATTCTTCTCTAGTGACTTCCATCTTGATATTTTGGATGAGTAACAATAAAAGCTTCAAACTATTAAATATTAAACAGTACCGTCAGTAATTGTTTGTCCAGGTACAATAATTCTTTGTGATATTACATTTTTCGACATCAAGAGTATTAAGTATTATTTTGAGGCAAATTTCGTCTTTTCTACTTTTGGTGAGCTTTGAAACCTCCACCTGTGAACTTTGGGTATTGAATAAATCATGAAGTTTAGAAAAATTCATGTATTAAATAACTTAATAAATCATTAAAATGTTCAATAAATCATTGCATTTCTAACTTTGCACTTTTAACTAATCATTTAACATTTTCTCTAAGGAATCCTCATATCAATGTATGTTTATATTTTTCAACGAGTTCAGCCGACGATGAGCTGGAATTATAAAATCATTTGTTTCATTTTCAATAATGATTTTAAAATATTAATATTTTCTGTAATATTCAGTTTAAAATGTGAAAAATTAAGCATAAACCATAAATTTAAACGAATGTGATATACTTTCTATTTTTTTATTTTTCTAAACTGTCCAAGGCCTTAAAGAGAAGATTAAGATTATTTAAGTATATTTATCTATATTTTTTGTTTCTTATAAGCGTCAGTAAATAAAAAAAAAACTAAACGATGAAAGTGCAAATGAAAAAAGTAGCATGCAATTAGTTAATTTGAATTTGTTAATTTATAAACAGTCTCGGAAAACATTTGACTACTAAGCACTAAACTTGATTTGCATTTTAGAGTCAAAGATTTAATTTAACCCTTTCTAGGGCCGTGGGAAGTATGCTTGCCACCAAATTTATCAATCTTTGTATGAATTTATGTAGGTTGGCATAAGTTCTGACAATTTTTTTAGAAAAACTGAAACTTAGATGCTTTTATTCTTTATTTTACACAAAACGATGTCTTGGTTTGATACTTAATTTTTAATTAACCAAATTAATTTATCAAATTAAATTTATCTAATATGCTAAATGATCCCTTTTCTTATTCTAATTTCAAGCCTAAAAATATTTTAACATAATATGACTAGAAAAAAAGGCCCTTTAAAGGGTTAAACATAATAAGAATTGTTATTTTCTTAGGAAAATAATATTAATTTCAAAATACCACATAAATGTCAAAGCGATTTATGAAATGTACTAATGAGTTTCCGTCATCTAGAAATAGATTTAATAGCATAATTCATTTTAATTTTAATTCTACTGACTAATCCAAGAAGTCCTCCCCCATGGAAACATTAAAGTATTCGAAAAGGCATTTGAAAATAATTTATCTTACTCATACTCCATTGTGACAGTCATGTAAGCCTGTCTGTTTCACTTATTTGCATTAAGTTTTCAAATTTATCGATCTAATTTTCTCCTCTTTTCGTATCAACTAGCTAGAGAATTTAAATTATTTCGCAATAAGTTTTCCCGTCCATACATTTATGAAGTCTGATATAAACTTAATCTGATAAACTGAAGTGAGATTTAAGAATATGTTCTTTCAATATGAAAAATAAATTCTGATGATTTTCATTCCTTTGGCTTCCTCTGTATTTATTCTTAAACGGACTAAATAAATGTAAAGGCGTGTTCTAAAGGTTTAAGGAAACCATAATGGAACTTAATTTTTGTTGATTTCGAATATAAAGACTAGGGATTTCTGTGCATATGCTTGTTTCAAATAATACATTTTTATCAAAATTCATGAATATCACCTTATGCAAATGAATTGAAATATAATATTTTATGGTGTAGTATGATAAAATGGTTTACAGAATTTTATAAACTCTTTTTGATAGTTAGTTTTTCCGCAGTTTTGTTATTGCGAATAAAGAGATGTACAAATATTGATAATAGAAGCTTAACGTTTGACAAATCAATGACCCCAGACAATTAGCAAAGTGAGAAACTTGCACACCATTTGGCGACGGAAAAAGGTTTATCAAATTTTAAGTTACGTTGATATTTGTATTAGGATCCGAAGTTCGTTGAATAATTTAGAAAACTATATCATCTCATGGAGACAATATAAGCGGAGGCTCTTACACGAGCTTTAATTCTCTCTGATTGTTGTCGATTGTATTAGTCTCTCTGATTATATTATTGGATCATTATGCCATTGATTGTCTTTGCATGTATGTAGTTGATTACTGTGAGTGACTTTTTTTTTGTGCACATATCGGGTTTCAGAAATAACGCCAGGGTTCTTTAGCGTTCTTGTGAAATAACGCTTTTCATAACAAAGCGTGTATTAACCTGTCTCAAGAAGTAGAATGAGTTATCGAGCCCAGCTAAACTTGCAAACCATTATTTCTTGTACCACACAAACAACTTACGAAATTTAGAAACATTATCAGTCACTTGGACCATATGAGAAAAATCATCAAATACAGCAAGAAAGTAAAAAGAAAAATCTAGAATCAAAACACACATTTTTTTTTAAATGAGTTAATGAGTAATTTGAAAATATGAAGATTGCATTCGAAAAATCTATATGCATGCCATATTTCTGGAATCATGACTTATAAATATATGCCAGTTTTAAAAAAAAATGCAATAATTTTAGACAAAAGAAATGGAATGAGAGGAGGATTGCAAGTCAAATATTTTTTTGAGGAAATAGACTGTGTTCACAGTTCGTTTCACATTGCGTATCCTAACATTTCATGCAGTTTTGTTTGCGTTTTGTTCTCTCTTATTCCAAATGCTGTAGATATTTAAGTATCTATCTCTAGTGTCGTGACAAGTCTATAAACAATGGACTCTCCATATTTGCATCACAAACATTTGAAAGTGATAAAAATTATTGAAATTTCATAGAAAAGTTTTTGATAAAACTAAAGAAAGTGTTTCAGTTGAAACGCATTGTTCTCTTAATCCTTTATTTAAGAAATTATTTTACCATCGATTTTATTTCCGTATCATTAGATAAATTATGGTACTATTAACTCCAGAAAAGAGGAAACAACATTTAAAATTTATTAAAATATCTTAGATACGAATCCCGTCTATTTAATTCTTGGTTATGGCTGGAACAGATAGTATATTATTTACCTATATCTTGATTAAAGTAATTTCAATTCAGCTATTCTGCTAATATCATGCTATAATATCAGAAAAAAGTTATTCTACATTTGTTCTTGAAAACGAAGGAATTAGCGAAACAATAATTAATTATTAAAGATTTTTAAATGTATTATTTAAATTCTGTCTTTAGCGGATTGCTTATTATGGCATTTCTAATTTGTCTTCATATATTATAGTGGCCGGAGGTACAATCTTCGTGCTATTTTGAATAACTCTAGAAAAATGCATCAGATTTCGGTGACAAAAATGCATTTAAGTGTCTTTGGGATATAAAGATTAAGTGTCCTTGTTTAAGTGAAGAAACATGAGCCATATAATGTCCAAAGAAAAACAAACTTGAGAAATATTAATGAAATATTTAAAATTTATTCTTCATATGATATTGACACGTAGTTCTGAGTTCTATAAAAATAATTTTGAAAACATTATTTTTAATATAGAAATTCGCTGAAAACATAACGATGGATATTAATAAATTATATTAATTTTCCCTTCATGAAGAGGGGGATACTTAATACCAAAAATAAAAATAATTTTTCATCCACATTGTTTTCATACATTGTTTTCATACATTTCCCCATTTCCTGTGGCCGTGACGAGACCCTGTTCATCAAAGTGTCTTTGAGTTCACCGTTCAAGGTCCCCTACTTGTTGAATTTCTCGAGCACAGATGAACCATTAACTCTGATGATGTATACTTTGAGATATTCCGAAGACGACGTAGGTCCATTAAGAACAAAAGACCGGGGCTACTGACGGAGGGTGTGGTTCTGCACCATGATAACGCGCGTCCACACGTCTCCAGAGACACACACGCGGAACTGGTCAAGTTCAAATGGGAGCAGTTTGACCACCTACCCCTACAGTCCGGACATGTCGCCCTGCAATTTTCATGTGTTTGGTCCACTGAAAAAAAAATCTGAAAGGAAAGCACTTTAACTCGGACGATGAATTCAAGGACGCTGTGAAGAACTGGGTCTCGTCACAGGCCACAGGAATTTTGGGAACAAGGAATTCTTCGCCTCGTTAATCAATGGGATCGTTGTGCTCAACCTTTGGTGTATACTTTGAATAAAGTCTTCATTTATATCCACATTATCGTTTCGTATCAATTTCTTAACACCCTTTGTACTTCTACAGTAAATAAATAAAAGGTTGAAATAAAAGATTATAACAATTTATCTTCAAAATCTAATTTCTTTTCTAGTGGTAATGCCTTCTGTTCTTCTACAATATTGAAAATTCTATTAATTATATCAGAATATTGCTACAAATGTAAGTCATGATTGTTAATCCATATTTTTATGAAGTAGATTATTTATTTCAATCTTTATTCGTAATAATGTGCAATTTATTTCATCCCTGTAAGGAATGATTAAAAACAATATAAGCAGCGTAGATCATACCAACAATCGAACAACCTAATTAAAAAGTAAGCATAGGCTTTAAAATATTCCTTTATTTTCAAAAAAAGAAGCAATTAATTAAAATTTTCAATACAAAGTGAAGCATTAAAATTTATACATTCTTACACATTTATTTGTATTGCACCTAAGGGATGAAGCAACATTTTTTGTTCAATAGAAACACTTGAGCTTAACTATCTTGATTTAAGCAGTTTCAAATCTGTAATAACATTAAAATCATGCCACAATATCAGAAAAAAATTATATTTGTCCCTAAAGACACATAAATTGATGAAGGATATTTATATTTTGACATTTGCAATAACTTCGGTACTTTTTATAACGACTTTTTCTCGCTCTGTGATAAACAAAATATAATTTATCTATTTATGAGAGAGATAGCGTTATTTAAAAAACAGAGATTAATTTTTAGTTATTTATTCTGAAGTATGTGTTAAAAATTTTTCATATGCTTTTGTAATAGTTCAACAGACTGTATTCTCATGCGTCATTTTTAATTTGAAAATAAACTTAGATCATTTCAAAATTTTATTAATCAAGAAAAATGTTAGTCTGTAATATTTAATGCTAATTTGTAAAATATTAGAGGACCAAGGAGGAAGTGTATTAATTTCTTAAATGTAAAAATTCTTCATACTGAAACTTTCCGAGTTATTCTTAATGCATAGACTATACACGAGAAATCTTGAAAAAAATAAAAAATAGTTCAAAAATGTCCAGCAGAGGGTTGCCTTTTCCGGAAAAACCATTAATTTTAATACAATAAACGACCAAAATGGAATCCAGAAACAATATTTCCATTTATTGACAGTTTCTGATCACCTTATCATCGAACCACATTAAATAAAGATAAGGAAAAAATAACAATACGTTGTTTGAGAAAAAAAAGTTCAGTTTGCAGAAACAAGAACAGATTAGGAAGAAATTGCAAATGAGGAGCAATTGTTAATCTTGTCCAGGACGATGTAGGGAAAGGTGCTCCATGTGACCACCCTCATTCACCTGCAAAATTTCAAGGCGAGGGACAATGTGTTCAACAGCAGATCGTAACTGATCAGTTGTGATGCTTCGCACATGAAGCGTTATGGAGTTCGCAATAAGATATCTTAATCATTGTAGCCGGAAACATCGACATAAAACATGACAACGACTGCAAACGCTTCATACCCTAATATGTTTCGCATAAAGCTTGCTCTTCTTCGCAAGCATGCAAATCTCAACAATTGTGCCTAGAACTGACAGCTTTTCCTTGTTTTATATTTCATTTCTCATCATTGATTTTCTGGATTGTTAATATTGTTAATTTATTCCGTTTTGTGTTAAAATTTATTATATTAAAATTAATGTTTTTTTCTGGAAAAAGACGCCTTCTGTGGTGGACATTTTGGAACTATTTTTTTTCCAAAATTCCGTGAAGTGCGTTTTGTGTATAGTCCATATACGAAATTTCGTTGCAATCTGTTCACCCGTTTGCGTTGTAGGATGCTATTTATAGGGGAAGTTTAATTATAACCACCCTGTACAATATGTAGTCTTGTAAAAAAATATTGAATATGTATCGAATTCTGATTTCGCATGTTCGAAAGGAGAGTGTCCAAAGTACATATTTTATTTTTTCTATTATATTACGGAGCGCAAAATGAAGATGGTTTAGTTCAAAATATGTATGCGCAGTTCAACATGAGTATACCCTCCTGTGTGGACTTTGCACTGATATAGAAGTCTTTCATATATTTCTCCCTATCCTATGCTTTACGTTAGAAGAACCGAAACAATGGTACTATATTATCTAAATACAAGAAAAAGATGATGACGGAACATTCCCTTTTATTTTCAGATAGAATTTCATGTCAATAATTGGTGAAATAAAATTTCATTTATCTAGGAGAGCCATAGTTTAAAATTGAAAATCTAAAATCTGTATTTAAATGTAAACATTATATTCATTAAAAACTCAATTTTTCCTGAGTAAAGTAGAGCTTGAACAATACTATTTGAAATTGTATGAAGGCGCAAAAATAATTCGTTAGGAGAGAATAGTGGTAATGTTTATTCTATGAAATATTAGAGAGAAAAGTGAAATTCGCATATGATATTTATCTGTGATCATTAATTTGAACACATTTTGAAGGTGATATCTTGATCTAGAAAGAATAATTATGTGTGCCAACATAAAACTTGTTAGAATAATATTTTGCAACTAATCTGGATTAGTCAAACTGATATGCGATCGTATTTATGTATAAAAACAAATTTTTCATTAACACCAGTGAAAGAGAAACAAAAGAGAAGTCGTATGAAGTAATTAAACAAAATGTTAGATGCTTCATCTCCTAAAATACAGAATGCCTCGCTATAAGTACTGGATGAATGCAGAACAAACTTAAATACAAAATTTAATGAAAGATCATGCAATGCATGAATTCCACTTCACTAATTTAAATTTATAAGACGTTCGAAAATCATTGAATTCGCTTGAATCATTTCTTAATAAATTAAAATAACATTGAAATCATGTCTTAACAAAATTCCATTAACTGTGATTGCTATTTTTCGAAAAATTGTCTTTATTTTGTAAGCTTACTTTGATTTAACCCATTTGTATCTACACTTGGTTGAACCTTTTGGCTGTATGTGAATGTGTGATTTACTAGTACACATAAAGAATGAATTGGTATTAAAGAGTGAAAATTTTTTATTCTTCTGCATCTCAAAGCAGAATCATATGGTATTGCAGATTTTAGAGAAACATTTTAAATGCAATGTACAATTAGTTTTATTAATGATTAATAAATTTCAGATTCTCAAAATATCTCGCAATTTTCTTTATTACCACGTTCTTTAAATAGTACACTAATACTACCGTATCTAAAAGACTATCAGGCATAATTTTTATAAGATATAAATTAAAACTGATTCAGTCAAATGCATGATTTATGGAATTTCTGTATTTAGTGTTCCTCTTCTCCTAAATGAAAATTACATTTAATTAAAATAAGTTACAAAAATTATCCTTTCAACAACATACCAATAGCATAATTTAAGGATTATATCCAAATATTTGAGAAAATGATGAGCTTTGGGACAAGTTGACTTTCAGAATAAAAAGCTAAGTGAATTTTTGACAAATTATACTATATATTGTCTCCCAAGAATTGTTATAAATTTGCCAAGAATTACAAATTTCATCAGAAAATATAGAGGAGACTCAAAGAATTAAAAGAAAATCAGAATACGAAACTAAAGGACACGAATTTATTGTACATTTTTCCAGTGAATTTTTATAACACAATAAGACATTTTTTAATTAAAATTAACTTCCTTTATCATTCAAATTATTTTTAAAAAATTATATAACGCTATAAATAAGTATTAGGCATAATGTGAAATAAATAAATAATTCATTAAAATGATGATACAATTATAGAACATAAGAAATGAAAGCAGTTAAAATATAAATAATTAATTATATCTTAATAAATTCTTTGTAATATGATTTTGCCAATTATTATAATTCCAGCATATCCTAGTTAATTTTGCCATGTAAATTTTTACCAGTTATTTGGATAGGAAAAAATATTCAAATGCTTCATTAAATCAGTTGAATACTATTTCCATTAAATTAAAGCTACGTAAAATTAAACATGTCTTTTTAATTCTCACCATTTGTACTATTCGTTTCAACAATTTGTAACATTAAATGATTTTGCTATACTAAGAGTTGTCGAGAAATATTTGTTCCGTAGGAGATAGATAATCAAAATTAATGGAAGTGTAATTGAATGCACTTGAACGTATAAGAAAAATTATTTTCATTTTAATTATGTTTCAGAAATATTATCTCAAACATCTAAATAATGTAAAATTATAAAACAGCATAGGTATCGTATTAATTATTTTTTTCAAATTATAATATTTACTTCATTTTTGAACTTTCAATTATTACAGATATTTAAATAAAAATAATACTAATATTTTTCAGTGCTTCATTTAGTTTTTTTAGAGATGAGTCATTGAGCACATATTTAATTAATATTTCCAAGATAACTAAAGTTCCGATTATATTCAGTAAAGCATTACTGCCTTAAGTACTCTTTAAATAAGCTAAATACACTTCGGAGATTACTATATTAGTTTGACTCTTTTCCTTTAAGATCATTAACGTTGTACTCCTCTTATGGATAAAAAAAATCAAACAACTCTCTAACGAATTTCGATAAAGAATTAATTTACCTGCAGATGCATTAAGTTTCTAATTGATAATTGAATTTAATGAGAGTTAAAATGGATTTTCGCTTACTGAAATAAGTACACAGTATGTTCATTTGTATGCAATGCGACCAATAAAACCTACATTTCATTTTATCTCATAAAATCAATTGCTGGGTGACTTTGTATTCAATCAATCTCAATTAGATCCTCGTTAAGTGAATGGGCTGTTCCATTAAAACATCGCCAATCACTTAAAAATTCGAAAGCATTTTATTGGCTTAAGTTTTTGTTTCTCTTGGCTTAGAAGCGAAAAATAGCAGTAGATAGTTCCCTCAAGTTCTAATAAATTTTCTGTTTCTTTTTCAATACCCGACGGTAATGTGATAATCAGTTACATTGTGACTACATTTTAATTTTCTTTCTGGATGCTTTAAAATTATTGATCAATTAATATAAAAAAGTTTCTTTCGTGTCATTTGTTAGCCTAAAAGGAATTTTCAATATTACATTAGAAATAAGTTCTTAAAAGCGATTATTTACTGCTATTTCGGCAATGCGTACTTCAAGTGCAAAGTTTAATTCTATTTGGAAAATTTTAATTTGAAGGAGAATTTGTAGTAATAAGATTATTATTTTGTTTCATCAAGCTTTTATATTCTTACTTCATAAGAATATAAGAGCTTGATATTATAAGAATACATGAGTTTTATATTTTATTAAATACCCTACAGTAATGTGATAATTAGTTACAATAAGACTATATTTTAATTTTTTTCTAGATGTTTTAAAATTATTGATCAATTAGTAGAAAAAAGCAACTTTCCTTCCTATAACTTGTTAGACTAAAAGTAATTAATATTAATTTAGAAATAACTTCTTTAAAAATGATTTACTGCTATTTGGACAAAAAGTTCCTCAAATGTAAAATGTAATGCTATTTGCGCAATTGTAATTTGAAGGGCAAATGCAAAATTTAATGCTATTTAGGCAATTTTAATTCGAAGAATAATTCGTGGTCATATAATTATTTTGCTTAATCAAGCTCTTATGTTCTTATTTTATATTTAGAATATTGTAACGTTTCCCGTTTTCCAGTACTGATAAGACATTGTGGTGTATTGATTCATTGTGTCGTCGCTGTTACTTACTCCTCGAGATAGCCAGATGGTGGTTCTTTTCACCTGGGTGATCTCGCATCTGTTCATTAGCGACTACAATGAAAGACCACATATGGAATTCCTCGTCCCAGAGGTATTGATAGCACCTTCAAAGAGAAAGGGGTGTCCAAACATTTGGATACTAGATGCTTCTCTTTGTGAAAGGACCTTCCCACCACCCACTGGCGCCGCTGAGAGAGCATATGGCTGAACCCCGATTGGCCGAAGGAGAGCTCAAATGACCAATGTAAATTAAAAGGCGGAGATTGTCGCTAAAATAAAGCGCGGAGATTTTTTTTTTTTTTTAGAGAGGAGAGAAGAAACCAATTGCGGGAACTGCTGGACTACGCCCCCGAGTTCGGAGTCTAAGAAACTACCCCTGGAATGGTCGTGTTGAAGAGATGAAGAACTGAGTTTCAAGAAAAACCTTCGATTTTGACTGTTGCATCTCCTACTACAGGTGTAAATAACTATTTATTTAACCAAGATTAGAACAAGTTGCTCTTTGTATATATAGGGCTGTAAAATACGGATTTGTCTGGAAATTCTGCTTCGTTATTTTATCAGTCTAGATCAAGATATTACAATATAAAGGGTATATATATTGGGCATCATTCATCTGAAGGTAAATTCACATTACCTAAATTCGACTAATATTAGATAATGCTTATTCTAACGAACCCTTAAGGATGAGAAGATTTGTCACTATAAGCAAAATTTATTCAATTTTCAGTGTATTATTTATATATAAACTCATCTTAACATTAGTGATTTCATTTGGTTCATATTTATCAAATAAAAAGCGATACAATGAAAAATTAATGCGCGGTTACATTTGATCAACAATCAGTACTTTCGTATGAAATGTTTAAAACGCAGTTTAACCAATTACGTAATTTGAATCTTTTTCTTAAATTTAAACAAAAATAACAAATCTAAGATTGATTGAAGTAAATTTATAAATTGAAAAATTGTCACTGAATAATATACGACACAATTTTTTTTTGAAAATCAGCCGGTAAATGTGATACAGGAAACTTTAAATAATCTTTATTTCCAAAATTGTAATTTATTGAAATTAAATTCAAGGTTCACTGCTCTATGCAATAAATATGCTTAAACTTTATTTTTCTGAATTTAAATTATTTGCAAATGTTATATACTTGGTTTTATTTAATAAATCAAAATAATTTTAAACATCTCTAGGTCTCAGTTACATTTTCAAATAGTGATGAATCATTATTTTTCTATTCAGTATCACACGGTAGCATTTTATTATACATTATAAATATTAATGAAATATGTAAAAAAAAATGCTTTCCAATGACTGTCTGATAGACTCTAAATTTATAATATTCATCTGCTTATTTAATCAACTAAATTTATGAACATCAGTAGTATATAAAATAAGAAATCTAATCTGAAAGATATTTTGGTAAATTCCATTCAATCAATGTTATGTAATCGTAAGTTGGCAGAAAAATGTTAGCTATTTCTTACTAAAATATCATAATAAAGAAATGTTACTTCAATTTTCAAATAAAAAAAATAATAACCACTATGTGAATTTAATTTCCATTACCATGACAAAATTCCATCCTATCAAAAATATAAAACCTCAATTTTGTTAGGATTATTAATTTAATTTTAATATTAATTAAACTGAAAATAACGGAAATTTTTGTTTTGTTTCTAAAGCACTATTGCTTATTCCCAGATGTGTTAATAACAGATAGAAAGCGGGCCGCGGTGGCCTGGTGGTAAGGTCTCGGCTTCGGAACCGGAGTGTTTCAAGTTCGAGACCTGATTCCCCCGAAGAACCGTCGTGTAAGGGGGTCTGTTGCACGTTAAATCCGTCCTGACCAAACGTCCTCCCGCTGGTGTGGTGTGGTGCGGAGAGGGGGGTGCCAGCTCAGGTGTCGTCCTCGTCATCTGACCGCGGTTCAAAATTACGAGGTCCGTCCCAAAATAGCCCAAGTGTTGCTTCAAACGGGACGTTAATATAACTAAACTAAACTAAACTAAACTAAACTAAACAGATAGAAAGCAGATTATTTGTAATGTTTTCTCTGTTCTGTTTCTCTCCTGGTTTTTAGAAATAAGTAATCCCTCCACATGAAATAATTAAAGATTCAATATTTTTTACTTAAAATGTAATTTACAGAAATGTTTTTAAAATTTAAATTACCTTGGTTTAATTTATTATAATTGTTAATTTACCGTTTCGTTGTTTAAAATTCTGTAACAGTTTTCATCTTTGAGAGCAAGATGAATGTTGATTTGCACGCTACAAAAGGTTAAAAAAATTTTGTGTGTGACAAATGAAACTTAGCAAAATAATGGCAATTCGAATAAAAAAAAATTAGTCGTATGTGAATCGGAGCGTTGCTGACTAAATTAAAAAGCACAATTTAAAAAAACATTTGACCTTAAAAATATAGAAAGTAAAACTAAATTATTTTCACTTCTCGGATAAAAAGACAATTCAGTGTTCTACTTCATAATGCATTTTAAGATGTGCTATTAATGTTTTAGTTACTCGCAAAATAAAATTCATCTATCATGTGGCATAACAAAAACCAATTTTCGTTATAAACTGTTTGTATTCCATATATTTTTTTTCAAAATAAAATTTTCAGTGAGGAATAGTTTGAACTAAATATATTTATTATCGAACAAGTACAGATTCATGAAAATGGTTGTATATAATTTGTATTAAAAGTGGTATTTTATTCTCAAATATTATTTGATATTTTTATGAGGATTTCTTTTTTAACATTCATTTTAAAAGGACTTCAAAAAGAAATATCTGTTCATTGAAATGTAGTATTAAAATAAAACCGCCACTTAGTAACTGAGTGATATGGCCCCATTCGAAAGAGAATGCTATTTGTCTAATGAGATGCTAAGTGTGGCTACAGTTGAATTAAAACTGATAGCAAGCCATAAATAATTTACATAAAAATTTTCCAAATCCTGTTTCTTTCAAAATAATTTGTCTATTAATAATTTATTATTTTTTATGTTATTTTCTGTGTTTATGTTTTCTCATGTTTTCAAAATGAGTGTTTTTAAGAATCATGGGAGTAAATTAGAGTCTATTTCGTATGTGTCTTCTGTCTACATTCAGAAACAAAAACCATTTAATTAGGTCAAAGTAAATGGAATCTGACTAGTCTTGCATCGTGTTTCAATAACTATTGTTAGTAAATAATGTGATTGCAGTAAATTTAACTATTTGTAAAGTATTCGCAATTGTTTGCATAGTTAGGATTATCATATCTCTTTCCTCGTGTTCTTTAATATGCATAAAACACTATAAGATGCCATTCCTATGAAACTTTACAGGATCGAACAAACGTATGAGAATAAACACGGATCTTAATACAGTACCAATTTACATGGGCAATTCATTTTTTTTATTATTTATGATTATTTTTCTTCGCTTCTATTTCAGTAGTGTGGGAGTTATTCTTATTATATACATTTTCATTTGGTATTTGCCCGATTTTGAGTGAGCAGTTTAAAAGTGGATAAAAATTGATAATCATTAAGCTAAAGAACATTTTCAGAAGAACCAAAAGAATTTTAAATTTGAACACTTGCAGTTTTTTTGATATTCCATAATATTAAAAAAAAGTTTAAGTCCAAGTTTATATACAAGATGATTTTATCTAAATAATTTCTTTCTTGAATTTTAATAACAACATTTAATAATTTTACTTTATATATCGAAATGCATGTATCTTGAAATTTAGAGGTAATAATAAATCACATTTTAAACTGTTTATCAAATATGCCTAGAAATTTAAAACAAATCAAAATAACATTTACATTTATAATTTATTCTGTCCTTCAAAGATGAAAGAATGTGTGCTAACTTGCATGATTTCATAAGCGTGTTATCGATATATAGAAAAATAAATTGAATTCCAAAACTGCACTCATGTTTCTTAAGATCAATGAAATTACTAATGATATTTGGTCTTCGAGAAATTTCATTCTCGATAACGTGTTTCCCATTGAACTCTAATAATATATCCCTTTATACTTTACTAATTCCAAAAAAGAATCTCAATGAAATATTTGATTTCTTTAAATATCTTCAGTAATATCAATTCGAGATTTTGTTTTTGGCTTTATTTTCGATGTCGCCATTTAGTTTAGAATAGCATAATTTTTATTCGCCTCTTTACATATTATCAATGGGAAAAAGGAATGTGTTTTCAAACCATTTCCAATGATTTTTAGTAAAATGGGATGAAATATCAATATCAATAGAAAAAAAAAATGCTCTTTGAATATGAAAACAAATGTGTGGTCTTATCAATGTCCAGACTAATCCTTAAAAGACTCTCTTCAAAAGAATGAAACTAAAGAAAATAATTTCTTTTAAAATAATTAAATAATGAAAAAATTATATAATGCTATTTTCTATAATGATCACTTTCAAAATAATTGTTCGATTTCAACTTAAAAAACCTTCTTTCCAGCCCATAGATTTAATAATGATATTCTGTAGGTATTAACTTTGACATATGACAGGACTATCTAGGATGCATTAAAGTCATTATGATAAAATTCATAGGACACAGATTCTTAAATGATAGCTTAAGTTCATTTCTCTTTTATAATCAAATCGTATCGATATGTAGATCTGAAAGATATTGACAACAAAAAAATCTCTTATAAAACAATACAAAGTATAGTATTTATGAATCCCAACATACACAAACCAAGCAGCCAGCTGACAAAAGAAAACATGAGATGCTTCTTCTCTGTGTACACATAGTAAACATTAAATGTTTCGTACGAGTTCTGAGCTAAATCTCGAACACAAACAAAAACGTAAGAGGATAAATCCAAAAGCAAAACAAAGTTCATTTCCCCTGCACATTCACACTGACAACAATCTCATTGACAATAAAGGAATCCTCAAGAAATCAGCTTGAAAAGGGGAAAAATAGTCCATAACCAAATAACGTTACTGACAGGAGTTAAAAAAGCACGGCATTCACAAAGCAAATGCATTTATCAGCAATTTTATTCAAAATGAATGAATGAATGAATGGAAGGGGGGATGGCAGTTGATCCCAACGTTCTGCTGATGAAACAGATCGTTTTGTGATTTCTTCTTCGATTTGAATGACTAATGGAATGCTTGAATATATAGTTTTGTTTGGGAATTTGTTCTTTCCAGCTGTAATTTTGCTGACATTAAAAAAAGTTCAGAAAGATTTCGTGAAAAGGAACATATACAATTATTACAGACATGAGCATATGCATTTCTTGATATGGTTAGCCTCCGAGACCTATGAAGTTATGGAAAATTACAGTATTGTGCAAGAATTCTGGTGTTATAATAGAAACGTTTTTTTATGAATTCTATTCACAATAGAAAATGAAAGAACGAAGATGATATTGTTTGATATATTTATAGTTATATAATTATTAAATTTATTAATGTGATTTATAATTTTAAAAAATAGATTGTTTGCCTACCTATATTTTAGAAGTCAAGAGAAAAGGGAAAGGAAATTAAACAAATGGATAACTAATATTCGTTATATATAATTATATTTGTTATGAATTTCATCATTCTTATGGAATTCAGTTTCATTATTATATTCACTTCTGTCGAACAGAAAGTTAAATTGAGAAAAAAAAAAAGATCTTTTGTATTATACAAAAAGGCAAAAATTAAAAATATATATATATGTTATAAAATTTTAAATAATTTTTGCATATCTGAATATACTTACTATATTATTCAATATTGCAATATTTTAGCTACATTTCAAAATTTTTCCAAATTGTTTGAATTTTTAAATTGATTTATCAGCTCACAGAATTTAATTGCATTGCATTTCTTAATATTGCTGCTTGATATTTAATTTTATTTGTTGTTTGGTTCGCTGACTAAACAAATAAAGCTACTAAGAAAAAATATTCTTCTTTCTTAATGTGACCACAATAGTTGCTTAAGTGATAAAAATTGTGAAAAACGGGAGGAAATGAAAGGGAGAATTATAATCCAAATTATTTCATTAGTTAATGATAATTCAAGGTCAAACCATGTCTTACAGATTCATATTTTTATCTCTATGAATCGAAATTTAAGGCAAGCATGGAACCATAAAACATTCAGAAAATGTTCAATATAATTTAAGCGGGATTTATCTAATATTTGAAAGAAACCATCTAAATTACACCTCAATATATTTATTCTAAAGAAATGCATAAGTGTAAATTCTTTGATTAAACATATCCTTTATTTCTCAATATAAAGAACGAAATCTTTTGGGTAATATAAGTATCAAAAATAGATAATAATAGAGTCATAAAAAAAGGTCATTAATTTTTTAACATTCGTTTTTCTTTTGTTGAAAGAATAAGAATAAAAATAATTAAATTTATTATCCGATGTCCAGAGAAGTAGGAAAGTAATTTTCATAAAAGGAAAAATATTCTTTAATATTCATTAGAATCATACCTAAGGGAGAGAAAAATCATTGTTTTGTTAAACAGAAATGTTCTAAAGCTAAGAATATCATAAATATTGCTTCTGAAGGTGAATATCTTGATTAAAGAGTTTTCACTGCAACGATCCCATTAAAATCATGCAACAATGTCAGAAAAATCGTTTGCTTTCCTCCCTGTAGACTCAGAAAAAAAGATAAAAATACTTAAAATTCGAATTTGGAACGTCTTCACAATTTTTTATATTCGTAAGAGTTTTTTTTTTCTTTACCGTCTGCAGTAAAAGATAAAATATTATTCATTTATTTCAGTCTGAAGAATAAAAGATAATACCTCCCATTTAAATTTGCTTTTAAATCCAATGAATAACTTCAGAAACATGTAAAAAAAATGTTTATTGCATACTTTAGAATAAGAAAGTAAAATTATCCACTTGTGAATTTTTCATGAAGGAATGAAGATGCTGATGATTATTTTGAAGAAATCTTTCACTTTTCAGATACAGTTTTTCTTTAGTATGTACAATGTATTTACGAAGGATTTAAACGAGATGTACTATTTTTATTTGCTCTAATGTATGCATTTAAGAATCTAACGATTCAGTAAAATGAATTTCACAAATGCAAAATCTGACTTTTGTGCACTAATTCCATGTGCTTTAATAAAGCCATGTTCTTATTTTTAGTGTTACTTTAACAAAATTGTACAAAACTCAAACTTTATATTTATAAGCTGTGAATGATTGTATAAAGTACTGTGCTGTAAAAATACGATTTTGTAGATTTAGATTATGTTTATAAAAATTTAACTTTGGAAATCTGGAGGCATTTTATAATATTACTATGAAATATAACAATATAATTTAATCGAAAAAAATAAATCAAATTTTAATAATACAACATTAATTAGTAATCTTCACACATCCAGCGCTATATCGAATTAAGTTATTCGATATTGGGATACTCGGTGTGTATTCGATATTGGGATACTCGGTGGAACCTTTAAACTAACAACAAACTATATGCAATTAATTCAAATGTGCAATGTAGTCTTCATTATTGAATCAAAAAGCAGACAGTGTTAACCCGTTTACGCATTCAGCATACTAGATTCATCCATCTTCAATTGTTTCTAGGCGAACAACCACCTCTATGTTCTCAATGTGACTGTCAAATGTCTGTCCAACATATAATGTCTGAATGCCCAAATTTTAATGCTCAGCATTTGCTATTTTTTCAAAAATTGGACATACCATTACCTTTCTTACTTGGCAAGACACCATTTGCTTAAGTGTTTGCATATTTAAAGTCTATCAAATTTTATGCTCTCATTTAAACTTGTTTGTTTTTAGTACTCTTATAGACTGTACGTTTTTTGTAATTGTACATTGATATGTTTTTAACCCTGGTTTGTCACAGCATTGTCAGTCATGGCTCTTACGTCAGAGAAATCCAAACAAATCTGAAAAAAAGCATTTACATTTCTGAAAGATTAATCTTGTGTTCAATACACCATTAAATCATTTTCATCAAGATACTGTTATTATATGTCCAAAATTGGACATTTTGTTAAATTTGACTAGAAGCAGCTTCTTAATTATGCATTCTACTGTAAATATATATTCCTTGAATTTAGCAGATTTAATTCTGGAACACATATTTTGAGAAGCAAAAATTTCAAATTCTTCAAATTAAATTATTTTTAGGATAACAATAATTATTTTATATTTACTTAAGGAATTCTTAGCATAACAATTATAATAATCTTCTGGAGATATTTAAGCTTTAATTTCTAAATTAAAATTAATTTGGAACGGAAAAATTAATAGTGAAAATAATTATTTTTACTCAAGTTGTTTCTGAATATTTACAAGCGTTTATTTAAATAGAATCAAAGATACAAATAAGTATTCAGAAGCGAATTTTTGCTTAATGTAAGAATTAAGAAATGAATGTTAATGAAACAGACAATGGGAAAAATATATCCATATTAAATATTTCGAATTTTCAAATATTTAAATGGTGGTCATTCTATGAAAAACGGAGATTCCTTCCTTTTCAACATTAAAAGCTGATGAAAGATGATATAGTGTAGTTATGACACTTTCCATATTGTGGTATAGGAGAAAAGAATAATCTTTAAAAAATATTTTGCATATAAAATAAATAATAGTTAAAAATGAATTCAAAATGAAATAACTGTAACTAAATGGAAATTAATTGGATAAAAAAATAAAATAACGATGCTCGGCTTATCCTGGGGCAGAAATTTAAGTTAATATTCCAATATATGGCAATAACTTTCTATTTAGAAATGCCATGTCCATATTTCAATCACTGGCAATGCAGGTTCTTCATTTGTCCAGATCTAATTCATGATTCTGAAAAATTAAATGGTGTAAATCTGCACAATTTTCAATAAACAAAATAAAATAGATGATTTTATGACTAAAGTCTTCTAAAAGAAAATATGAGAAAAAGTTACTAAAAGATATCGGGATATTTATAATAAGGATTTACAAATAAAAATAAAGATATTATAAATTATAGACATGAAAAACATATTTCAAAACATGCCTTTATTGGCTCACTAAAATTCGAAGATATTTTTATTGTAAAAAATAAGACTAAAAAAAGTAAAAACAAACGGTAAAGAAATTCATATAATGAAACAGCATACAATTAAATATTATAGGAATCTATTTGAAATTCCAATTTACTTATAACATTTCAGTTTTGATCCCTAGATATTTATTGAAAATTCAGTTTTCTTCTATTTAAAACAGTGTGTTATCGCTTAATTTTGATATTGATGTTATAGAATCAAGAATTTAAATTTCAATGGTATTCAAAAATTCCAAATTTTGCAATTTTAAAATATTTATTTGGATAACAAGAACAAAAACTGATTCCATTTGCAAATTACCTATATTTACTTCTTGTAGAGTATGTCAACTATTAAATATAAAACAAGGTTTTTATTGTGCAAGAAATGCATTCAGAATAAATCTGTATGACGATGTAAAGAAAATCTCAATCCCAATAATGAAAAATAATTTAGGGGCATTGATCAGTGAATTTAAATTAGACTTTGATCAAAGACTTCCAAAGATAGAAGTGTATGATATATTCATTTCTATATCAAATAAATTATTATAGAAGCACAGCTTCTATGCAGATGCAATAAATGGAATCCTTTTCATAAAAAAACGATATTCAAACTTGGAATGATTTCCGTAAACTAAAATAGAATAAATATATCTGTATTATACTGAGATTATTGCCACTGCTTAATAAAGTCTATTCAAAAATGAAAGGACATTTCATTCACTTTTGCATCTTTTCCCTTGATCAAAATACGTTTCTCAAACGAGAAAAAAAATGGAAAAAAAAAAGAAAGAAAGAAAGGGTATCTTCATTTTCCAAATATAGAAATATTTTTTCTTTCCTCTTTTCATTTCAAAAATATATTTGATACAAGTTTTTTGTATATTTCTAAAGTATAATCATGTATTCTAAATGCAGACTTAATTTTTTCAATTAATGTTATTTTTGAAAACACTTATTCATCTTGTACTTTGAAGGATAATAAAACTTCAAAGAATTGTTATTTGACTTCATTTAAATGTTCCAAAAAAAAAGACTTTTGTCTAAAAATTAATATTTAAGCATATTCTGAGATTAAGAATTCTTACATATCGAAACAGCTATTTTTCTTAAGTTAAAATCATACATTTTATAATATATGTCTGTGAGAAAGCAATGGCAGTAAAATAACCAAATAAACTGCATATGTATGTAGCATATTTTTTTTTCTCCACTTTTCAATCTCTTAGCTTTTCTCTTTTCTTAGTATCTGCTCAACATCTATCGGAATGAAATAAACAGCATCTTTCTTCAGAAAGTCCGGCTATATTTGTTTAAGGACAGAGGTACGTTTCTTAGGAAATGGAAGTGAATATGTTTACTTTTAATATAAACAGAGTACATCTTTCTGTTCTATTTGCTATCTAGAAATAAAAGAGAATTTTCATCTGTTTTCGAATATTTTTACTTAGTTCATAAGAACATGCAGAAAAGCTAAGAAATTCTATCTACTGTCGACAAACACAAAATTCTTCTTTCTTTCCTTTCATTATTTCGATTCTCTATTTGAAAACAATCTTATAGAATTATTCAACTTATGGAGTTATTTTATGGAATTTAAAAATAGAAAATATTTCAAGCTGATGGTGATGATCTTTCGGGCATATACTTAAGCCTTTTATTTATTTATTTTTGTTATCATTGCTTTTGGTTAAAGCATAATTCATGAAATGTAAAGAATAGCATGACACTGATTGAAATTATTTATTCGGTTTCTATATTTTGCGAATTCATTTTTTTAAAAATCAGTCTAATATTGAAGGTATTTTAAACTTTATATATGAAAACAATAGGACAGAAAATAAGGAAGATTTATTTTTCAATATGAAAAGGACTCTCACTGTTCATAAATATTTCTGCCACTTGTCAGTTTATTATCCATGAAATTCAAAATTTCCTATAATTGCCGTTTTATGCATCTGATACTATAATTAATGACAATAGAACACTAATCATCGTTGATTTAAACTCAAGCATTATAATTTGATGGAATTATGTTTTCGAATTTTTGATTATAGCACTTGCATTCTTAATATCATTTTTGATACCTCAACATATTCAAAATTCTTGTTGAACGGGCGAATGAAATATTTTAGTATTCTTAGAGTTAACAAATTACTCAATCAATGCCTAATAATCATGGTCTTCATCAACCATAAGCTTGCATATAAGTATACAAATAATAGCTTTTCATACTTTGTATATATTTTTCAATGTGTTTCGCTTCTTTAGTATGAATAATGTAATGCTTTAGTGTTTTTTTTTGTAAATATTTCTAATTCTGATAATTCTATTTTCTGTCAAATATTAAATTACACATAATTGTTTCATTCAAGCAGTTAAAGCTCTGATTAATGGCTGTCAATCACACTAAATTAAATTGGAGGAAGTTTCGCAGTGAAAACCATGCGGCTCGGGAGGACATCGCAGTTTCGTTGAAAAGACAAATAGGACCTTTCTGTATTGACAGATTTAAGAAATTGCTCAACCTAATCCCATTAACTTGTTAACTGGGGAATAATCTTTTGTTCAACTAGTTTCACAATGAGGGCAATTTGACATACTATGTATCTTGATGATTAAGTGCATTTCTATTAATATTTCGTCTTCTAAGAATAGATTCAATATCAGTTATGTATTTCTCATTGTATTTTATCAAATAAGAAATTTCGCCTTGAATTATATTAAAATTTTTTCACATATTATTAAAACAGTAAAGCATACTGTTCTACATAATATGTTAATGTAAAAATATAAGCGTTAAAAGGATTAATTTCGTCTTTTCGTTTTCTTAAATGATTGTTATTTTTATAAAGTTAATAAATATTCAGAAAGGATAGAAATATACTTAGATGTTTTGAAAAGTTATGGACAATACAAAAATCATTATACTGATATTGAATTCATCTCCCATAATTTTTAAATACAACCAAAAAGCCCATCTGAAAATTTTATCCTAAAATTATATTAATAAAATAATCTGAAAGAATTTTTTTTTCTGTGCATATATATTAGACATTAAAAGTCTCGCATATGCACTCTACAAAATTCCCAACGATAGGATAAAGATAAAAAGGTAAAGTAAGTAATAAAACAAGATTTTCATTTAATTTTGCATTCCACCTTTCCAGTTGCCTGCAATGTGAAAAGAAATTTACAAGACAAATATCAGCTGGAAAAGGAAAAAGTCGGTAACCAAATAATGTCATTGGCATCAGGGCTTTGAAATGCGCGGAGTTTATAAAGTAAATGCATTTATCAGCAATTTTAGATAAAGTGATTAAATGAATAAGGCAGGGAGAGGGAAATGACATCGATGCTAGGCAGTGTTCTGCTGACGAAACAGATCGTTTTGCGAGATCTTCATTCCAAATGACTAATGGAATACTAGAATACAAAGGTGTGTTTTCATTTTTATATTTGTTCATTCAAATTCCTGCTGACTTTGAAGGAATCTGAAAAAGGAATTTTGACAAGTGCTAGCACATTCATAGATATAAAGAAAATTAAGGAAGACCGGAATTGTGATAGTTTTATAAAACTACAGATGCGATATTTATTCATTAGAGGCGATTTTTTTAATATGATTTATGGCGAAAAATGTTTAAATATTATCATAGATTATTAATGCCATTAACATTCGTATTAATATCATTTGTAATTAATATGATTGTTAAACATTTAAAAGAATTTTGTAATATCAATAAAAGTCTCTATATGTATTTTTGAAATGATTTCTTTTATTTGATTTCGAGGGAAAAATGAAAAAAAAAACAAAAAAAAAAAAACGAAATTGAAGATGTGATTACTTTTTGTAAAAATAAAAATTCCTTAATTTACTTCATTGAATAATAATATTTTTGTAATTCGGGCTACAATTATTACTCTATTCTTCTTGTAACTAGAAAAAATATTTAAAAGAAAAATAATTAATATTCATTCTAATAAAAGAAGATAAAATTCTATTAAAAAGTTTATAATAACATGATTTGTTTTATTTTGTATTAATTTTTGCATCTCTGACCAAAAAATTGAATATTACATATTTGTAATCGCGCAACTAATACTTCGATTGAAATAGTTTGGATGTTTAATTTCGAAATTAATTCTTCCATTTATTTAAATTAATTCCAAAATATGTTTGTTAAATAATTACCAGATGTTATTTCTTTTATTGTTTTGTTAAATGATTGAATAATGTTTCGCTCTTAAGATAAATTCTTTTGCTTGATTAACTTTTACACAAATATTAACTTTTAAAGTAATCAAAGATATTGAAAAAATATGATTCACTACTGAAAAATTGATTTAGAATTCACATTAATTCTCTTGATTCTTAAATTCAACCTTTTATGTCTACAGATTCGCGTATTATTATTTTAGAATTTTATATATTGAAATGCAAAGCAAATGTTTAGCTTTAAATATTTAAAAATCGGTCAATTTTCTATGATATTTCTTTATTATAGAAAGAAGCCATTTTATCTTCTACACCCATATGTTTGTTTTAAAGAAATACGTGCGTATTAATTCATTCTTTGATTAAACAGGTCCATTTTTTTTTCGAAATTCATAATATTGAAAAGGAAATCTTTTAAGCAATGTCAGTCACATAAAACATAAAGAGGATAATAGAGTCATAAAAGGAGGCATTATTTTCTCAGCATTTTGTATGTTTCAGTTAAAAGAAAAAAATATATATATTATCCGATTCCGATGTCCATAGAAGTGCGAAAGTAATTTTCATAAATGGATTTTTTTAATATTCATTAGAATTACACCTAAGGGATATAAAATCATTGTTTTGTTAAACAGAAATATTCTAAAGATAAGAATATTGCTTCTGAAAGTGAAATATTCTTGATTAAAATAATTTCTTATCAAGAATCCCATTAAAATCATGCAGCAATGTCAGAAAAATCGTTTGGAGTCGTCCCTATAGACTATGAAATGCGATAAAAAAATACTGAAAATTCAAATTTGTAATGTATTTAAAAATTTTTAAGCAAGATTTTGTTTTGTTTTTCATTTTTCGGTCAGCAATAAAAGATAAAATGTTATTCATTTATTTCACTATGGATAATAAAATATAATACCTCCCATCTGAATTTATTTTTAAATCCAACGAATAAGTTAAGAACCGTGTTAATTTTTTTTATTGCATGCCTGGGAAAAAGAAAATGAAGATTTTTACTCAAAAATGGTTTTTCTTTATGGAGAAATGGGGTACTGATTTTTATTTCAAAAAATATGTTTTTATTTTCTGATTACCACTTTTTTTTTCAGAATTTATAATAGATGTATGAAAGATTTTAAGATGCAGAGTTGAACAATATTTATAGGATTTAATGTATGCTTTCTAAACATTTTGCAACTCATTGAGTCTATTTTTTGTATATAAAATCCAATTTATATTTACTATGTAAATGTTCTTTATTAAAATTAGATTCTATAGATTAATATTTCTACTTCGATTGAATTGATTTGATTTCTACTTGTTTTGTATTTCTTCATAATATATTTAATATTGATAATTGGGCTTTAGTGTTGCAAAAAGTCTTTTATCATATAAAAATTTCTCTGTGTTTGTAATTAAATTTCTTTCTTCACTCCTTTACATTTTGTCAATGAACTTTTCACCATTTGTGAATAAGTTAATTGTCCGGAAAAATAAACTACCTGGATTTTAAAACTACTAATATTTAACTTATTTAACGTTTCGCCCTTGTCTTATAAGACTAAAAAATCTGAATTTAACTAAATCAGTTTGCTACAAATTATTCCACCCTCTAATTAAAAAAAATATGTATTTACAATGATTTCAAAGAGGAAGTGAAGACACTACTTTGGATTTAATGTCCGAAGAAGGCCATTTTTTTTTATCTTACTTTAAAATTGATAAATGCATTAGATTGTATGTTTTAAAACAATGATTAAATCATATTCTTAATCATGATTCCATTAAATCATTCATTAATTGGAGTGTATTTTGTTCAAAATGAGACCAGATCAGCAATTTAAGACTGATAATACAAGGCAAAGTTTCGTCTCACTTTTTCCAATATATATATTTGTTTTCTTGGATATCACTTTCAGAGTCAAGCAAACGTAAATTTTAAAAATAGAATTTTTAATTCCTTATTCAATCTGTGAATTCAAGAATAAGGTTCACTTTCCTTTTAGCCTGTCTGTTTTTATTAAAACAATATATATATATAATTTTTTTTTGTAAAAAATCGAAAGCTTTAAAAAAATTAAGTGGAATTTGCAAAATATTTCCGTCAATGCACCATGCTCAAAATGTGATCATATTTACAATCTAGGTATAGAAACAACATTAAAATTGCTTAATTTTTGAATTACCCCCAGAGCCAAGTAGATAAGATATTAAAAATAAATTCGAAGTCATGGGAATAAAAATATTTAGTTTCATTAAAACTAATTTGAATATTAACTATTCTTATAACTATTATTAACTATTATATTAAACTATTCGAATATTTTCGCTGCAGAAACTTTATTTGTATAATCCAGTAGATGCAGTTGAATTTAAACAATTTGGCTTTAGCTTGAGCTGATATATGCTTTCAACATATGTTTTACCTTCTTTTTTACTAAAAAGAGTTAATGTATTGTAGAAATAAATATTCGAATACACACTAATTCTTGATTATAATTAGTTTTCTTTCCTCATCTGCATCGAAGGGCAGAGTACTTTATTACTCTCCAAAAAATAAGTATATCTTTTAAACAATCTGCTTAACTGAAAGAAAGATGAATTTAAAAATGTGCTTGTGGTGAATGGAATTTATTTAGCTTATATAGAATCAAGAAATTTTAGGCATTTTAATAAGAAAATCTCGAATGAAACTTTATATTGAACAAAATGTATAGAAATTATTCATCAATGCTAAAATGTATGCATTCTACTTCACAATTGCAAAATTTGAATGAATTACTGGAGTTCAAAAATTCGTAGATTTCTTAATGCTTAATCATTTTAAATTGTAATTTAATAGGCACATGTATCTTTATGATTTTATATAGGTATATACTAATGATTTTTTATTGGGCTTATTTTTCATGATAACATATTTTTTTCGTTTCGTTTTCAATTTCATAACACATGTTTTCACTTTTTTTAGTTTTATTTTATTAAATAGATTGCTTAACTATATTAATGATTTATTTGCGTTTCATAAGTAATTGTATTAGTGAACATAGATATTTTTTGTTCGAAAATAAATTATTTCTCTCAATATTTTACATACAACTATTACTTTGTTATCAGTATATAACTGCCAAATATTAAGGGTTTCATCCTGATATTTTAATGATAAAATAGGCCAAACCAAGAGAATTGCCGGCAAATTTCGAGTTTTGTGAACGGCTTAGATTTTATCAGGGTTCTGGCCGGAACTCAAATGCTCAGAATGACACCGAGGTACAGTGATCTTTAACGCCAGCGACCGAAAATAAGATATTTGTTTGATGTTTAGCAGAATATCCACAATGGTTACTAGCCGAATTGATATATCAAGCAATATTATACAGAGCATCTGAAACCTTTCTTTGCATTACCACAGCATAAGGTTTCAGCAACCAAAAAAGTGCAAAAAGTAAACAGATGTCAGGGGTTGCCGATTGAAGTAATTGTCGGTTTGTACGCTACCATACGTAGGTAAATCCATCAGAATTATTTATTTATTCCCAACAGATGAGAACTAGGAGTTCAAACAAAGAAACTGTTGATTTAAATCTGTTTTGTCCGGGGAATATCCCTACAAAAATCTTATCTACTTTTTAAAAGCAATTGGTTTTTATCGTATTAACATTTCATTATGTTACCACTTTTTTATATCTTGCTCATTATGTTAAGAGACATTGTCATGTAATTTTATCTATCAGTTTCTATTTTTACATAATTTTACATAAAAGCACGTTCTTTATATTTTAACCGTATGTCTGGCGCAGTATGGTCAGGTTTGGCTTTTGCGTCACTGAACCTCACAACCCTATCCTATCCTCAGTTTTGTCCTTGGGATACAGTTCAAAATGCTTGAGTTTGTTCAGTTTCCTGGAAGTTTTTGTATGTTTTATTTCTTAATTTGAAGTTAACCCTAACTTAGCTTGAAAATGAGATACTCCTGAGTAAATTTGATTAAAGTCAATTACCTTTCAAAATATAATATCTCATTAAAAGAAAAGTTAAACCTTAAATAAGAAAAGATTATTTCCTGTTTACCTCCAGAATCTGAAAGAATCATTTATGTGCATAAAAAAGTTTCATATATAGAGAATAATAAATGTCATGATATTAATATGAAAAATAAAGCATCAAATTAAATCTAAGATGTTCAAAGGAAAAAACAGAGAAGAAATCCTTTAAACAATTTTAATAACATTTGATGTTAGATTATTCTAAGATACATACTATAGAATGTATCTTAGAATATAACTCTTCAAATGACTTTAAGTTACTTGAAATTTCTGAACAAATTTTCATTTCTTAAAAGAGGCAAGAATTCAAAATTTTCATATCATTTATTTTATTTGTTTTATATTTAGGCAAATATCAGAGTTATGAGTTCATTGGAAAAATAAAGAAAATCACTATTATGAGATCAATTTTTAATATTCGAATATGACTGAAATCAGTTTCTAAAATACGCTATCTAATGAAAACTGATACTTTCTTGCTCTATGCAGCATCAATTTTGGAAAACACATTTAAGGGAAATTAGTAAATTAATTGAAATTCTCTTAGTATATATTTCATTTTCAAGATAACAATTATTAATATTCATTTAATGCATTTATGGGAAGTATGATGAATTTTTGAAAGTCTTTAACGTAAACCAACTGGGAGAGAAACTACTTCGAATCAAATAAAAATAATTATTTCTACTTCAAGCATTCCTTTGTAATTATCAAATTTTATTCCTTAATTAGAGACAGGTTCATGTAAATATTCATTTTATGTAAATATTTCAATGAGGATATTTCGCTTAATGATAAGAGTCCAGAATCCAAAGTTTCAAAGACATGAATGCAATTTTAGATATTCTAAGCACTCAAATATTTGAAGTGTTATTCTGTGATGTTGAGATGTAACTTCCTTCTCAAAATCAAAGTGAAGGAATGTACAATAAAGTAAGTACTCCACTTCACGAATTCGAGTTAATGTTAACTGTAAATCCTCAAATTTCATTAATTTCTTAACTATTTTAATTACACTGAATTGGAAAGGCTCAGAACCTGAGTATGATCCTCTTTCTGATTCTCTCATTCATTCAGTTCCAATTTCAGACTTCTCATTCTTTTGAATTTATTTTAGAGCTAGAATTTGAATATTTTTAGCAACTTATGAAAAGCTATGATTTACGACCAAACAAATATTTCTTGAGACATTGATTCTCAAGAAATATTTGTTGTGCGTTATTTTAACTGTGGAATATTTTTAAGCATTTAATTTTGTGAGACACTTAAAAGGAGTGCTATCTTAATAATCTGGCGCCCTCCACATTCATCACGCATATAAGTAATGGGTGACCTAAAATTAATGCCAGATTTGAATTTCGCACCATGCGTGCAGTAAAGTGATGTCAACCCTACTAGAAAAACCATTTGACAGCTAATAGCTTAGGGTTAGTAAAAGTGGAGCGTTACACTATAGAACAAAGTGTTAACGCCATATTTAAAGTTATTATTTATTTTTTACGATTTAATAAAATAACAATTTAAAGTACACAGGATAGGGTTATGTATAGAATAACACATAAGGCAAATAACTTCCACGGCTTTGCTGTCACACGTGAACTCGTTCGTAGAAAATTTCCATGACCTTTTTGTATAAATGTAGATGAATTTCGTTGATGTAGCTTTGAATTTCCTCCTTCAATGCACGCGGGCTTGTGAGATTGCTGGCATGGAACTTTGATTTCAAATGAACCCATAAAAAGTAACTCAATGGTGTTGAATCAAACGATCAGCCAATTCTCAATTTGATATATGGCTGCAAAACTTTCATTATTTTTGAAATATTGTTCAGCAATGAAAATACGTTGTTCTATGGTGTAACGATCCACTTTATACTAATCCTAAACTATAAGCTGTCAAATGTTTTTTAATAGTGTTGCCAACACTTTACTGCACAAATGGTGACAAATTCAGGTCTTGCGTTAATTTTGGGAACACTTTATATGTAAAGTCTATGACCTCATATTGGTAGTCTGGCAGTACTTTTATTCCTAGAATTTGGTTCCTAAAATATTTGCTCTAGAGTTCGATGTGTTATAGTCCCTCCAGAAATAGGTTTTTCGTTCCAAAGAAGAAAAATTATTGATAATATTCATCCTATTTCAAATATGTTCGCTGCACTAAAAACCAAAATATTAACTGCTCAGACATCTTCACAAACAAGGATCATACGCAAGATGACCTTTTGTGCGTATATTTCTGAATCGATGGCTACATATTACGTAAATCGGACAATATTGGACTTTTGAAGAAAACCAGTCTAGACTTTCTTCGTAGATATATTCTGCTCATATATTAATATAAAGTCTAAAATTAATACATCGTTTAACATTCAATTAGAATAAGGTTACTGAAAAGCAAGATGATATCATGTTTTGAGTTGAAATCTTTCTGTGCTGTCACATTGACTTTCATAGCCCCATTATAGAAGATGCCATTAGGCTAAAATAGTTAATAAATAATTTCTCAATCAATATGTCCAACAATATACTGGAGCAATTTCTGAGGATTTCATCATAATGGATGATGCTCGATATCACCGAATTATATTTGTCAAGGAATATCGTCAGAATAAGGGATGGAAGCAAATTGACTTGCCAGCTGAATACTCAAGACTTAATCCGATGACGCATTCTTGGGATAACCTTGGAAGGCAAGTGGTTATTTCATGTTACCTCCTGAGGTCGTTAAAAGAGCTTCTATAGCGTTTCCCTATGAATGGTCTTTATTTCTTATTCATTTTTCTAAATTCTAATTGAAAACATGATAAATTGAGGTCACCCAACATTGCAAAAAAAGAAAGAGAACACATTTTGCATTAAAATGTTTGTATTTATATTTAACACATACATCTCATTTATTTTATGAAAAATGGTTATTAATGAAAATTATTCTATGGCCAAAAATGGAATTATTTAAAAAAAGATGATAAATTAAAATGTGCTTGAAGCTAAAAAATAAGTGAAATTCAACAAATAATTGTTTTTAATGCACTACAGATCCAGTATTTCTTTTATATATATATATATATATATATATATATATATATATATATATATATTTGCAAATTAGACACAAAACCAAATGGAAGTTTGACATAGATTATAGTGCATTTGGAAAAGTAATATTTACTATTTTGAATTTTTAATACCTCCAAAAGTATTTCCAATTTTAATATATTTTCTTTGAGAAGAATAATATATATTATACACTATTCTTTCAAAAGATTTTAAAAGAATACACCCCAGTGAAATTTTTATTAAATATGTTGCTCCAAAACATGAACCTAAATTCAAGTGTCCAGATGCATTTAACCATATAATGCACATTTGAAGTATGGATTGTTTAAAAGGAAATTATTTTGGAAATATGTATAGTGGAAGGTGTTTTTTCATTGCTTTCCTTGTATTGCTATTTCACGAAAACTCATCTTTTCCCATTTAGCTTCGGTTTTGGTGGATTTTGGATCTTGTTTACGTATATAATGAGCAACAAGAACTAGATTTATCAGATTTAGACTATTTATTATTATTATTATCATTAAATAATAGCAATTCGAATAAAATAAAAAAATTCATTTCGATTATCATTTCTGCACATTTTTTAAAAATTTTAATTAATATAAATTATTTTATTCTTTAATATGCAATTCAACATTTTAAATATGAGAAACTTGAGATTAATCGTCAGGAATTAAAACTCAATTTAATACAATTGATACATTTATTGCTTTTAACGCTTAAAAATATTAAAATGGTTCATTCCAACACACAATGGATAATTTTAATATTTGTGTATTTATACTAAATAATTAAATATATTTACTTTATAATTATCTATCAATACACATGTGCTCATAATAAGCAAAATGCAATGGCAAAAAATCTCAAAATTCCCTCTTAAAAACCGCGAACAGACTTAAATTAAATAAAAGTTTGTAATAATAATTTTTGGTTCCATAAGATCTGTTATTTTGCTACCTTAAAGAACTGGAAAAAAGATAATCAAAAATCAGTGAAAATTCTACTTTTATAAATGCATGCCATAAAAATTTAAAAAATAATGAATTAAATTAAATTGTCTATAATTTTTCTTTTAAAAACGCCTCAGCTACCATACTGAAGTAGGATATCCTACATTTTTCATTAGATATATTGAAACTTTTCATAAATTTTATTAAATTCCAGCTGAATAAATATTTCTCTAGTTCAAATGTATTATTAAAAATTACTTTACGAAAATGCTTCTATATTTGAAGCCAGAATCTTCCTTCATTAAAGTGTAATTTATTGATAAATTTTATCTAATTGACTTCATAATTATGCGAAATATATAAATAGAAAATCAATACAAATGTGTATAAAAAATATAAAGAAATTCCTTCTTTAAACCTTGTCTTTAGAAGTTACTCTACTCCAAAAATCGATGTGCAATATGAATCTCAGAGTGAAGTAATTTCTTTTACGTTAATTAGCTTAAAAGCAACAAGAACTGAAACTAATTAGCTAATTATTCTCCTTCTTAATGAAGGCCAAATTCTAAAGAAAAGAAGGAAAATCATAAGCAGTAAATGGGATGTGTTATTATCTTCAAAACGAGAGATTTGCCTTTTTTTCTGTTTGGTAGCTTCCAGATCAAGCTACGAAGAATGTTCTATTTCTGTAGGAGGATAAATATTTACAACTAAGCCTATTTACAGCAGCGTGTAAAGACTGAATTTACAATAAGTATAACTGTAATACATTATTAAATATAATAGACAAATTTTCTTTGATTATTCTTTGAAAATGAATGTATTTATATTCTTTTCTCTTAAACAATACAGTTCTTAGCAAAAAAATGAAGTAAATATAGCAAGAGGAAAACTCTTCCATAGTAGAAGTTTCAAATACGGTCGATATTGAATGACCGTTACTGCCTATACCCAACTTATATTTTGGAAACATTAGAGAATAATTTGATTAATCTGAAGATTGAGTCAGAAAAAAATGTCTTATATTATTTATGTTTCTCTGATTCTCATCAAATTAATATTTCCAATCTCTCATCAAATATCTTGATCATATTTTTTTTTAGAATTGTAAAGAAAATTTAAAAGTAAATAATCCTTAACTCGTGTGTCAGATTCGTAAAAATCGTATACCAAAATTCACAAGGGGAACAACAGTATACTGAAATGTGTTACATATACATCTCACTATATTTACTTCATTTTTTTTGCCGAGGATTGTGTATTTTAGACACAAAAATAGAAATGCACTTATTTTCAAACAGTAATGAAAGAAAATTCGCATAGCATATCTGATAATGCATTACAGTTACACTTATTGTAAATTCCATGTTTAATACGCTGCTATACATTCTCTCACCACAGCGAGCTCATCAAGATGACAGAAATTTGTGGAAAATGTTTGCATAACAATATGTTAGGGTTTAATAGATTTCATATATATTTTGCCTTTTCAATGGTATCAATGATTTGTCGTGATTTTTTTTTGTAAGTTGAGATTGGAAGAAAATTCAAGCATCAGTGAATTATAATAAAATAATAATAGGTTAGTCATTTTGAAGGTTGTCTGGGCATGGATTATCTGGACGGAAGTGCTCTTATTTTTGGTCCCTGCCATTTTTATGATAGGCATGATAGAATAATTTAAGTTTGTTTCAATTTTAGGATATATTTTTTCAATAATTATCTTTATACATCTTATTCTGTAAAGATACACATATTGTATCAATGTTATAAAATATCTCAAATTCAGCAGAAGCGGATAATATGTAAGACTTGGAAATTTTGCAGGGAATTTAAAAAAAAAAATTATTAAGGTGTGGAATTTCTAATTTAAATATTGGTATAAACAAAGCAAAGTGCCTTGATGTTTTAAAATATAAATGGTATAATAACTTTTTTATTATCTGTTATTACACTGTTTAGTTGGAATGATTTTTCATAGGAAATAAAGGATATTCAAAAAGTGAATGGTAAGAAAAATAAAGGATTTAGAACACATTCAGCCAAATGTTTCAAAAGAATGTGATATCCTTTTTCCTCATAAACAGAGAACATTGTTCTTAAATTCTCTCAAAAAATATGATGAAATTAGAGTAGATAACATTCATAGCGCCACACTTCTTGCCAATCCAACAAGGCATACTACTCTATCTTTCTTCTGTTTATAGTTCAGTTTAATAGTGCAAAGTTGAATTATCTTTTCACTCCTGAAGAAAATTCGCTCCACTAAATGCTACCCGGCCGCTACTTTCTGCCATTACGATATTGCTTTTTCAAATGGCTTTAAGAGCTGACTTCAAAATCTCATTTCAAATTTCTCCGTCTCACTCCCTCTCCCCCCCCCCCGTTTTTTTACTATCTATACCCCGCTCCCCTCATTCCGTTCAAAATCTGTGATTAAGTTGGTTGCAGAGAACGGGAAATAAGGTTATGTTTTGCTGTTTTATCCTTATTGAGGTGTCTTTTTTCTTTTATTTTTTTTAATATTTTTTCTACTGTTTTTTTATTATTATTTTGCATCTGCTTTCTCTCGAGTCCCTTCAAATTTTTGTTGTTTGTCCCATTCTTT
>JAPMOR010079269.1:49229-111809 GCA_026543865.1 Argiope aurantia | reverse complement strand
TTTCTTGAAAATCTAGAGGCAATAAATTCTTGAATAGAGGCAATAAATTCTTACAACTATCCAACGCTTTTACTACTTTTAGTATTTAGAGACTTCACTGAATACTGCATCTAGAAGGATGAGCTAAATTATAACCAAAATTTAGATTTGTAATTTATTCATTGAATTCCTTTTATTTTTACTCGACTCATTGTAAAACGTTTTTAAAAATGTATCTTTGATAATCAAAATTAATCTCTTTTATTTACGATAGAAAGGAAATGAAACTTTTGAATGGTTTTTCCGTTCAGATTAGTTTTTGTTAATTTCCTAGCACTGAAAGTAGAGATTTATTCATATTTTATATAGTTATTCTTAATTCTTATGCATATTTTTCTTTACGTTTGTGATAGGAAATGTTAATGAAATAGGAATTTATTTTATTTTTTTATTCACAAGAAATAAAACTAAGCAAAGTTTAATTTCGTCATTTTTCATAATGTTGTCTATGAATAATGTTTCATTTTTCATAGGCAAAAAAAATTACACTTAATATTAGATACATTTTAAAAATCCTGTACATTCTTTTATAATATAGTTTAGTAAAATAAAAAAAAACAAATTCAGTCCAAACATTAAGATTTAAAAAATGGATTAGTTTTGTTGAAAATATAAATTTTGATCATAATGGGCACAAAAATTTATATATTTTTTTCTATTTTTAATTCCTAATTTTTTTTTAATTGTCAAAATAAAAGTTTAAAGAACACATGTTGAAAAGGCATCATATCTTCTTAAAAATAATATAACTTGCTTTTGTAACCTTATTTTAATATAAAAATGAATAGCTACATAACTATCAGATAAACCATGAACTACCATCCACTTAGGAATTTTCACAGATTTTACATCTGTAAATACTATTAAATCTTCAGACTAAAACATTAATATATTTAAAGTCTTCAAACACTACTTTTGTATTGCCACTACGAAACAAAATATCTTTAAAAGCTGGAGTCAAAAACCTGCAACCTTGTGGTCTCAAAGGGACGAATTCCATGCCTTGACATTTGAAATCATTTCTCATTCTGAAGATGGCAGAAAATGCGTTGCATTTCTAAATAATGATGCAACTTCGAAATAGTCCTGCTCTTTCAAAAATAGAAATCCAATATATGCATATTTTGATTTAGGTCTAGCACATGGATGACACTGTAGTAAGAACGCAAAATAACGCAGAGACACACTTTCACTGCGTGCACTTCTGAAAGCTTTTTGCTGTAGGATAAAAAATAAACTTCCTGTCTTATTGATCTGGAGCAATATTTAGTATCCAAGAATAGCTGGGCTTCCATTTTATTTACCGGAGCTGGAACTGGAGAAAACGTGTCGAAACAACTGAATAAATTGTGATATATGTCACGCCTACATCCCACGAGGAAAGCGTGCATTAGTCATATTTTTAATATCACAGACAGAGTGCTTCTTATGGTGAAAAGAGATATGTTTGAAGCAAAGATGGAACATCAGCTAATGGGTGAGATAGTTTTCTTGTTTTGTCCTGTTTCTACCAATACGTAGGATAGTGTTACTCATTCTGATTAATATCATCTTGTTTATATTTTATCGAGACTACGTTGATATTTATAATATTTTATATTAATATATATTATAATAATAATATTATATTAATATAATTATATGTTAGCATAATTGAATTTTGGAGTAGATTTTTAGCCTTATTTTGCAATTTCCTAAACGATGTTATTTTAAGTATATTTGTAAAGAGAGATAAACCATTTAAATATTGAGCCTAATTTCTGAGTTGAAATGACGTTGATTAAAATTTTAATTAATAAGGTAAAGAATCATAATAAAACCAAATATTATCGTTTTAATATATATCAATAAATAAATTAGCTAAAATTAACTAAAAGAAGTTAAAATTGGATTAGTAATAGCACGGATTACAAAATTGAGCAGTAATAATATACCATTGTATGAAAATTAAATGTTAAATAACATTATATGAAAAAGTGCAAATTTCGGAGCCTTTTTTGCAATATTCTTTTATTAAAATTGTATGATACATATTTGTAACATACTTTAAAGCGATTTAATTTTATAGATAAAGAAATAACGATTCCAGCTATATATCTATTTTTGTACTTAAAATGTTTAGTTTGAATTTTATGAATGGAATTCACTTAAATCGCTGCATTATCTATAATCAAATGTAGATCACGTATCAAATCAAATGTATCTATATCACAATGTAGCTTTGGGAATAGGGTTTGAGATTTGAAAAAATAATAAGCGGATATAAATATTACCACAGAAAAATTATAATAAAAGTTCTATAATAAATAAATTGAAAAAATAGAAGTCTTACTTTCTGACTATAGATTTTAGAAAAGAAAAAAAAAAGACATTTAAACTATTATTATCAAACCGTAATCGTTATCGGAAAACGAACGTGGATTTAAAAATTGTGACAAACTATCAGTTCTAAATTTTATTTTTAACACTTTAAAAAAAGAAACGAAAATATGACAATTGAAATTAAAAAAATTACAATTTTACATTTTTTTTTTTAAATCACGGTTTCTGACTGATAGAAAAATATTTTTAGGTATGTGTCAAGACCTCTGGTAATATATTTTCAATTTTGTTCGTGTACTTTGTAACTATGTACTTTCTATCAATATTCTGTTCTTTATTTTGCAATTAGTGTGGTGTTTTGCTGTTAATTCTTACAAGCATATTTATTCTTTAATGTATTATTGCTGTATCCCAAACATAAATATTGTATATAGTTCAACTTGATTAAGCTATTTACCATTTTAAAACTACTACTTCTTTTTTTTAAAATTATATAACGATGATAAAGTTGATGTCCATGACAAGTTTAAATCGAAATTAATTATTCTTTAATCAAATAACTTTAAGAATTTCCTTTTAATTTATTAAACTGAAATTAATGCATCCTACCGACATTCATTTGTCAATGTCTGCTATAATTTTGCATATAAATGATTAAATATTTGAGGATTATAATGAAGTAATCACGATTTTAAACATCTTAATACATTTTTATTAACTATTAGTAAGAAACTCATTCGAATAAATGCTAAATTTTTAATGTCATAAAGTTTCTATCGATGCATCCTCATTTTCATAAAAAATGATAATGCTAACTTTTTAATGTCATAAAGTTTCTGCCAATGCATCCTCATTTTCATAAAAAATATTTATTATTCTTTTTAATATATTTTTAGGCCTTATTCAGAACTTAAACATATTTGTAGATTTTACATTCTGGAAATGAGTTTTTAAAAAATGCAAATGTTTAGAATTTTTTTTTTCGTTTCATTCGATTTCAGTTCAGCTATAAATTATTTGCTTATAAGATTCTTTACTATAAATCTGTCCTGTGGGTTATGGTAATAACAGACCACCAAACTCTGTAACGAATAATGATGCTTTATTTCTCAAAAATACAAGCAGCAAAATAAAACCGAAACACACATAAAGACAGCACTTGCAAAATTCTACAAAATAAAAGCAAACAATAAATAGTTATTAAATAAGAATACCAATGCAGTTAGATACCTTTCTTTATCCACTATTGTCTCTTTCAACAGAGAATTGTCTCGACATATTTGCTTTCTCATATTTATACAGTCTCTATGGTATGATCTAGAATTTTTTAGAAGAATATAGGGTTCTCAGCTTCTAAAAGAGTTATAAACATAATTCTTGTACTTTCGAGATCCCTTATTTTTTATCGCCAAGATCAAAAGTGAAAGACCTTGTATCTATTTAATTTTCCTTAAGGATATTGTTACAACTGTAACTTACAGGTTCTTCAAATTTCTTATGATCTGGTTATTGGAATAAAATATACTCATTTATTACGAGTAGCAATCTCTTTATATACACAAAACACAGCACAGAGACATTCGTAACACATTAAAGGAACAATAACAAACTACTCTGTTGCGTTTTTAACATTTCTTCAAATTCTCGCACATAAGGGCTGGGATGTCACACTTGCGATCAAGGACAAATTCATGAATAAGAATTCAATAGCGTCGCAACAGGTACCTAAATCTCCATTATATGCTATAAGACTAACTTCCTGAGAAAACAATATTATAAATTTGAAACAAAATAGTGAAATATAATGTAGAGTCATTCTTAATTGTTCTTTACTATATTCAAACAGCTTGAAGGATAAATTATCCCAAAGTGTTTCGTCACTAAATTTGGAATGTAGAAAAGCATTTCTTTTATACATTCAAAGGTTTTCGTTATGAAGAGATTCTGAAGTTCTGTAATCTCCGATTTTGCTAGAAATAGAAAGCCCCTCATTCCAGAATTTATGCTCAAAAGAATTTAATAAGAAGAAGGAATTATGCTCTGAAATGCCGTCATGTTCTTCCATAAAATCCTTTAGAGTCTGAAAATAGATACAAATTGCGTTATTTTATTGTTCACATAATTTGATTACGAAAATAAAGTTATTTCACTTCAAAATATTTCTAATGGTATATTTCAAACAAATTTAAGGGATGTATTTATTATGAAAAACATATTCTTAAAATATTTATCTCTCCCATACAATAGGTTAAAGTGATTAATTAAACGGATAGTTTTCAATAGGTTATTCATTTAAAAAAATCAAACGTATTTCATGTATTTTAAAGTTATTATTATAGTTTAAAAGGTCATCCAGGTGAAATAATCCCAACATGTGATTAAACAGATTGTTTTTTTTTCATGCCTGGTTTTTCATAGCTTAGATGTCAAGAAGATATTTCATTTCCCTTTTACTACAGCATAAATATTTTATTACCCCAATATTGGCTAAGAAATTTCACATGGGAGTTATTTTTTCTGTCGGAAGGTATCTAAAGATGATGACAATTTTTTGTTCCAATATCAGAAAATTTCTCCACCATAGAGAATTTCTACCTTTGCCTTAAGGCATCATCTTCGGTATTCTTTGGATTACGTTCATGATATTATATAATACCTACGGAAAATATTTAATTATAAACAAAGAAGAGGTAATTTCCCTCAGGAGAGTTTTCTACTCATATATATTCTCAAAACCGCAATTGGCGAGTCAAATAGTAATTTTCTGTCATAATGAAAAAAAAATGTTTAGAGAACAGGCAGAATAAAAATATATAGTAAAAATTAATTCTATTAGAAGTTACTTTTCAGAATAATTTTTTGCCCAAAATAGAATATTATAATAAAGTAATTTGGGGACTGAGCATAAATAAATTATAAGAAAATAGGAGAGAAAGTCAAAAAGTAAAAGGGCTTTTGTAATTTCTCCTTCCAGGGTTTCGTTAACACAGCGAGTATCCAGCGATGGATAAATATAGTTGGCAAAACGTCTATGCAACTTGTCACACTTATTTATGAAATGTCGCTGGAGTGTAGCAGTCCATCATCTTAGATGTTAACCATCGGCTGGTAAGATTATGCTAACACTATTCTGGGAGACGGAAGGAGTAGTGACCCTTTATTTCATCCCAACAGGCGGAAGTGTGAACAGTGAGATCTGTTGTGATGTGTCGCGAACTAAACTGAAACTTAAATCATATCCAAACGTCATGGAAAAGTGCGAAAAGATGGCATCCTGCCGTCAGATATAACACTCGACTACATTCTTCCCAATGGACTGTCGAAACAATAAATCAGTTAGGATTCGAAATGCTGGAACACCAGCCATACAATCCAGAAAAGGGTCCAAGCAACTTTTTCATATTTGGGCCATTCAAGAAAGCGCTAAGGGGGAGAAGATTTACAACCGATGGAGATGCCATTGATGTGGTGCAAACGTGGTTACAGACACAACCGAAAAACTATTTTTTTTTCCGATGGAATAAGAAAAAACTTTTGAAATATATGTTCAAGTCCAGGATAGTTATGTAGTAAAGTAATGCATTTTTCAATTTTTTTTATCATTAGAATAAAGCATTTCTTTTACAATGCATTTAGCATTTCTTTTACAATGCATTTAGCATTTCTTTTACAATGCATTTAGCATTTCTTTTACAATGAATCAGAAGACTAATCAATCAAATCTATAAAGTTTCATTTTCTTTAATATTGACGAATTATATTTGAGAATTCTACAATAAAGAGAAAAGATAAAAGAAATAACAGAGAAAGAAAATAAAATTAGTCTTATATTTGCCTTATTTTTTACTTTTTATCTCCCCCCCCCCTCTTTCCTTTCAGCAATAAAAAGTAAATCCAAGTTGTCCAGTTGGGTGAGCAATCAGATGTAACATTTGATTGGTTGGTTCGTTTACAAGTTCTACAACAGAATTTATTGTTCCTTTTTTTTCCTTTTATTTTCTACCATTTATAAGAGGATTTTAGATTTTCCTCCGAAAATTTTTCACCAATGAGAAAGTTTTTTTTTCTTTTCAAAATTCTATAAATACAAGTAATTTCTTTTTTATATTGTTGGATTTATTACTAATTTTCTACAAAATTATCAGCAATCGTAATGGCTATTAAGTCAAAGTAATTATTTTGATTGTATATGCATGCCATTCAAATTAATTTTATTTAAACCATTTATTTTTTTAAAATAAACATTACAAATCACGTACAATAAAATTATTATCCATATCATATTATTACCATTAACAGTAGAAAAAAGTAGATATGTAGCTCTGTCTAATTTGGCATCGTAAACAAGCAGTCTATCTAAAAAAAAAAAAAAAAAAAAAAAAAAAAATTCTAAAAAAAAAAGTAGAAAACGAATGTTTATATATTGAAATATATAAATATTTATTTATAAGTAATAAAAATATAAGATATTATATTAGAAGTTATAAAATAAGTTATTAAAGTAAATTATATATTATAATCATTAAATAAAATAAAACTTAAATATTACAAATATATCGTCATCTTGCAACTTTTGTATCTAATTTAATTTTAATCAATAACGTAACATTTTAACTACACATTTTGTTTCTTGGAACTCTAGTATTATCTGTTTATTTCTCATGCAAAATGTGAAAATAATAAGCAAAATCCTTTTTCCGTGGGGACAGTGGACAGTTCCAAGGGGACAGTGGACTTTGAAATAAGCAAAAATGGAAGAAAACGTGCAATTTTATTTTTCCTATGTACTGTTTCATGATCAAAATTTATGTTTATATTCAACTAAAACAGTGTTATAAAATGTACTGTTCAATAAAATAAATATTTGATAGGTTAAGAGGGAAAAAATGCATCTTTATGACTTTTCTCAAGATGATATTGTAATTAGATTCAAATGTCTTTAAAAGGTTCCAGGTGTCTTTATTTTTGAAGAAAATAAATGAAATTTATAATAAATATTTCAGTCAATCATTAAAAGAAAATGGGGTATGCATTTTGTGTTTCAAGTTTTTTTAGTTCGGTAAAAGTCAATTTTAGTTCAGAAAAACATAAATTCCTTATGAAAATTCAGTAAACATGATGCGTAGTTTTGTACCAAATAAATTTTCTTGAGTAATAAGAAAAAAATAATAGAAAAACTTAAAAATTAAGTCACCAAGAATATTTTGATTTTTTTTTTAAATTATATGTCTTTTAATTTTTTAAAACTAATATATTTCTTTTAAAATGTTTTTTTACGAAATGTGATGTATTTATATTTTAATATATACGCAAAATTAATTTCATAACTGTGATTAAATAATACTCAAGTGTCTCATTGAGTCCACTTTCCCCTTAACTTTCAACAGTAGAAAAAATATTAGCTATTCAATATTTCATAATTATTTTTTTCTCTCATTGTAATAATAAAATTAATAGTATAAAATTATGCAAACAAAATATATTTTTTAAAATATGCCATAGTTAAAATTTTATGATGAATGAATTAATATCTATAAAAATATATTTAATTGAATTTAAAATTAATACAATATTATATTTTTGTTATAATATTTTCGAAAATTATAGTGAAAAAGAGTCAACATTTCTTTTTAATTAATTAAAAATCTAATTAAAATCTAAGAAAAACAACTCATAAATATTTATTTTCTTTTATCCTAATTCCATACTTATGATGCATTTGGTTTGTTGTATATGTTGTATATGTATAGCTCATACACACACACACACGACACATGAGAAGACATTCCAAAAGAATGTTTTATTATTTTAATCATCTTTATGAATTTATATAATTTTAAATTAATTTTCTACATATTGGTTTTTATATCTTTTCTGAAATGTTTTCCTTAAATTCTTACTAACAGCCCTCTATATTCGTAAAATATCTAATTTATATTTCTTATTCGTTAGTATCCTCTATTGAAAATTGCTTGTGATGCATTTGAAGAATAAAGAATTTAAATCATCATTATTGCTAATTTATTTTCTTGTCTTCGTTAATCATTTTTGATCCAAAAAAATATCCGGCAAAATGCAGCTTACTTATTTTTTTAACTAAAGGCCAAAGCTTTCAAATCCGTATATTGTTAAGTAAATTAAATACTTATTTTTAAATCAAGGTTTTAATATTAAAAAACTATTCTTTAATTTAATACCGATATCAGAACCTACTTTCATCTATAATTTAACCTTTAAATTAACATTTAAACCTTTCTATGTCTGGCATATTTACAAAACGATTAATATGACTTTTCCAGTGTGTTTGATTTCGAAAAATATATATACCTATTTTATAATCATTATTATATGTATCTAGTGTTATAATCATTATTATATGTATCTAGTGTTATAATCATTATTATATGTATATATGTATCTATTATAATAATCTATTTTGATTATAATTAAAGGATATATATGTTTAAGAAGATATGCATTAGTAGTAGCTTTGTGTGAAGCTATTTGATCAATATGATATTCTGTTGTAAAAAAAATTAAATGAAAAGATAATTTTAAACATTTTTACTAAATAAAATTTTATAGAATTATTTTAAGCAATTATAACTATAGAAAATGCAAATTTTAATTTTAAAAATGTGGGGTTAACTCTTTTCAAATATCTTTGTATGTTCAGATAATTGCTTATAAATTCATTTGAGCTAAAATAACATTATTAAGAGACTACCAGAAATTAAATAAATAATTGGTTTATAAAATTTAAATAATCAGAGCATTGACAAGTCTGCTCAGTAAAATTAAATGCATTTTTTTAAATATATTTCTATGATTCGACATTCTTAAAAGATCAAAAGGATATCAAGGATTATTTAATTTCATAAAATGGACAATAAAAATAAACTATAAATCTAAAGTACTGATTTTTTTAAAATTTTCTAAAAATGCATTTTTTTTCAAGAAAATAGAAAAAATAACTTTGATTTCCGTATTAAAATATGCACACTTTATTTTTAGATGATCATTTTGAGAACATTTATTGTGTAGAAGGGTTAAAAATTGAATCCAAACCAAATTACTTGAAATACTTTAATGAAATAAATAATAATTTATCAGTACGAATTTTTAGATGAAATGTTAAGATAGCTAACCTTAGTTAGACAGAGAAAGGAAAATAAATCCATGCATGAGACTGTAGATAATGTATAATCCTGCAAACGCGAAACCTGGAAAAGAGATAAATTCTCATGTCTTGTGTGCAAACTTATTAAGCATTATGATTATGAATGAATAAAGTATTTATTATAACAGATCAAAATCTCATGTTTTATAATGTTTGAAAATCTTTGCTTCGCTATCAAACCATCGATATGCTGTTAATTTAATTAATTGTCACAAGAAGCTACTTATAATACCTGGCAATGAATGAAGTTAGTTTATTTTCTTTATCCATCTAAGTAAAGCATATCAAAAGTTCTATTAGAGCCAATCAAACTTTAATTTACAATGGCCAATCAATTTCTTATTCACAATGTGCTGCAAAGAACTATTAAGTTGAATAATTTTTCTTCCATTATAAAGCATATCAATATTGAATACAGCGGCCACCTATCTTTAATTCATAATGACTTCATTAATTAATAATGTCAAATCAGTTTTTAAATTTTAAGTTCATAATGGTTTTCAATGAGTGATTAAGGTGAGTAATTTTCTTTGTCCCTTGAAGAAAAATAGTTCAAATGCACCAATCAATCATTAGAATGAAAATAAATCAGAATCAAAATTTATGCTTAAAGATATTTTTTATTAAATTCCAAATCTATAAATGGCACCAAGACAAATCCTTGATGAGTTGACACAATATTAACAAACGCTTTCCGGAAATCGATATCCCGTCTCTCTTATTTCGTTCAGTTGTTGTTTTGCTAGCAATTCTCGCATGATGTTTTGCTTTTTCCTTTTATTGCAGCATAAATATTTTATGACCCAATGCCAGCATAAATATGCCACCCTGAGAGTAATGTCACCATAGAAGACCATCAAATAGTGATATCAGCTTTTCATTTGACACCCTAAAAAATCATCTTCATTTCCCCCACCTTGAAGATTACCCTGAATTTTATACCCTATCGGTCTTTATTTTTACTTTTGATAATGCATCTGTCAAACATATAGCATTATAAATGAATAGAAGAAAATACTTACTGACGATTTCTCAAATTAAATTGCATTGTCACAATGCATCTGTATGCTAGAAAAAAAGAGAAATTTTAAATTTAAATCAGAGACAAAGACTTAGATTTCAAATAACACAACAGAAATACAACAAAATAATTGATTTTCTAAATTTTTTATTTTTTATTTTTGTTATATTGTGAATCTGAAGAATGCAACCTAGATATCATAAAGGTAAATTTGGTTGAAATGAAAGATATAGATTATTGACCGATTCCAATTCTATGACCTCAGACTTTATCGACAAACTTAGTGAGTATATGGTGACTCGGCTATAAATCTGGTGAACTTTCATGAAAAAAATGAAGATTCTGTAAAATGCAAAATTTAATGACTTATTCATTCCAGAACAAAAAATCTAAAGATTTTTCTGGACTAATTTTAAATTTAAATTTGAGACAAAGGTTTAGAATTCAAATAACAAAACGATAACATAGCAAAACAATTTATTCTCTAAGTTTTATTTCTGCTATACTATGAACTTGAAGAGTGCTCTCTACATATCATACGGGTAAATTTGTAACAATGATAAAATATTGTAATTTCCCAACAAAAATGTTTATGGATATAAAAGTCATTTACTAGAGCTTTTTTGACAATTGTGCATAAAAAAAAGGGAAAATATATTAGAAAAAAAATTTTAATTTATTTTTTTATGAAGTGATAAAATTGCATGAAATATAAGAATGAAATGGAATGTAGAATTTTTCAAATACTTCAAGCTATTTTTATTAACATGGAAAGAAACTATTTCTTTTATAATATTTCATTTTCAGTTTTTAACATTTCAGAAATATTTCTATCTATAATTCCTTCTTTCGTCAAAAAGTTATCGGTTTAACATAAAAAATAATTATTTTATATAAGTCATTGCTGGATATATAAGGCTCGCTAAATCCATATATTTTGACGAACGACATAAAACCAATTCGCTTACCTGTAAGCTTTAAGGTTAAAAGGAAAAATATATAGAGATTCTTAACAGATTCAATAGTTCAGAACTTTATCCAAACATAGCAATTATACGTTAACTTGGCGAAAAATTGGGTGAATTTTCGGGATCAAAGCGATTGATTACATGAGTGGTAATAATTTCAATTTTTCCTTTACGTTAATGTTACAATTAGATTAATGTAAGTAAAATTTAAATTTACAAAATATTTCTATAAATTATGCTTTTATTATTTTGCTATTTATTCTTTAACTGTTATTATATAATGCAATAGTTAATTTAAATTTCTTTCGTAACTTCTTTGAATATATAGCAATACTAATAGTTTGGATATATCTATTTTTTATTCATTTTCTCCAAATTGATAAATCGAACCGCGCTTAATATCTGATTTGACTAAACGCGCCTTTAATCCACGGTCTTGTATTTAAAAAAAAAGAGAATAAAACATATATTTTTTTTTTCTGTTGCATCAAAGTTTAATGAAGATTGAATAAATTTGTTCCTGAATTCACTCTTCTTTACTATCAACTACAGACAATTTTCCAATGATTTATTAAAGAATAATAATGAAGATCTATTGTATATAACATGATATATTGATTAATTTTTTACTGTTTAATGGGAATGCATGGGAAGTATTTATTTATAATGTTAACAACAATTACTAAACATGAAAAATTAAAAACATTAACAATAGTTTCCATAAACCTTCAACTCTAATGTTATGAGAAATTTTTTTTTCTCTAAAATTACTGTCTGAATATAATGTAAATTATTTAACTATGTTTGTCAACCTAATTGATTTTGGTTTCAAAGCTATACAAAATAAACAATATAAAAGTGCAAAGATAAACAAATGTAAAAAAAGGGGTTATTTCTTTTCAACAAGAGGTGATTATAATTTACATTTTGCAATAAGCCCAATATTTCTGGAATAATAAATTATTAATCAGAATTCATTCAGACTAAGACTTTGATATCATTCATAAATATTCTCGGTTTTTTTTTATTAATCCGTTATTTTATATAATAGGATTTTCATTTTTTTAAATTTAAATATTTTGGAAATTTAGAGTTAGTCTCAAAATGCTCCTAATAGAGGAACTTTTATGTTTTAAAGTTTATAATAGCTCAAGAATATTTCTAAATGCTATTTAATTTTTTTATGAACTAATATAGCAAAATGCACTTAAAAACAAATGTCTAAAATCCTATTCGTTAGTGAAGTTAAAGGATTTTGATTTTGTTTATATAATGAAAAAAGCATTTCATTGTTAAGACGGACTAAAACGAATTTAATCCTGAAAGTTACGGTCTGCAATTATTATTCTTATGAATGATGAAAAGAAAATGTTTGTCTGCAAACACTTACTCGGTTCCGAATTCTCTTAGTATTTACATTGCAAAGTTCGAAAATAATTTTACTGTTGCAATCTGGATTATAATAATTTCAGTTATTTAGCTTACAAATGATGTTTATGCGACGCATTTAGAAAAATATTAAAGTCTTAAAATAATTTAAAATCGGTAAATGTGATCTAATTGCCCTGAGTAGTTGATTTTTGTCAAGATATGAAAAATTTACTGAATCAAAAATTATCAAGCTATCTTATTTCAATGGCTCAGTTATTTTTTGATTTAGTAAAAATCAATGATAATTTTTGAATACTTTTACATTAAGGTTTTATTTTAAATATTACCATATTCACATATTTATGGATTTGACATCAAATAAAAAAAACTGCTTTGCTAATTTACGGTATTAAGCATATATAACAAAATTGGTTTAATTTTGTTAATTGAAATTTAATGAATAATTTAATCTGTAAAAACATTAACCAAAAATAAAATATTTTAATGAAAATTCGTAATTTTTTCTGAAAAATGTGGTACATCTAATCTGAAATGTCTTTTTAATGCTATTGAATGCTATTGAATTAATTCGTTGTGAAGCAAAACGACATGCATGCTGTAGAAATTAAAATTTATAAGTCCAAATATCAATCAAAGACTAAAATCAATTATGTATTCAATTCTATCAATATTTTTAAGTTTTTGAAATTATTATACATTATGCTTAATGGTTAACTAGCTCATTGATTATTATTTTTTTTGTTTTGTTTTATATTGTCTTTAAGTATAAATTCGCATTATATCGAAAAATTGCTTGTTATATGAAGGACACGCATATATTATAAATTCAATTATATTAATATTTTTAATTTTTTTGGAATTGTTTTACATTATGCTTAATGGTTAACTAGCTCATTGAATATTATTTTTTTTGTTTTTGTTTTGTATTGTCTTTAAGTATAAATTCGCATTATATCGAAAAATTGTCTGTAATATTAAGAATATGCGGAAACTTTTTAATTAGATTTCAATAATTTTTGTCAGAAAAATAACGAACTATTTATTTGAAATTAAAAAAAATTGCAAATTGAATAATTAGAAAATATCTAAAAATATCCAATAAAAAAGCAATTTAGTGTGATTTCAATCCAATTTTCTGGAGAAAAAAAAAATAGACAAACACCATAAAAAATGCATTTATGAATATGTATGCTATTGCTTAAAAATAAAATTGAGATTCATTTTATTGAAGAATAATAAGATATTAAAACAAAGCAGTGAAGATTGTATTTACAGATGGAATCATTCAAGCATCTCATTACTTAAATAGATAATTAATGCTTTGAATAAAATTTCACAGCTTGACTCCAGACAAATGGTTCAATTAAATGGGAAAAAAACTACTAATATGGAACGAAGAATACCGATTATCGGTACTACCTGCTTGAAACATTTAAAATGAAACAAACACGGATTTAGAAAAAGTAAAAAGAATTCGTTTAAATCTTCGCCTTCAATCTGAATTAAGTTGCGTCTGTAGCAAATGTAAGACTCGTGACTTAATTGCAAAGGTTTACATAAGAAATATGTTTTCCAGTTGGATAGAATAGCATAAATTGCATAGGAAAAGGATCTTTACAGTTAATTACAGAGGATAAAAAATAAATACATTTCAAACAATTCCAATCTTTCTAAAGCCATATATGTATTTTTTTTCACTTTTTAAGTCTTATCTTGCTTTCGCAATGTGTTTTTTATGGCTAGGATTTGTTTAAATGAATTTTAAATGTAAAAGTAGAGAATGAACATCATTCAGCTATTGGTATACACAATTAATAAATGTAAATCTATTTTCAAATTTATGTTATTTACAGCAATTAACATCGCATTCTCAATTACGAGGGGATTCTGAATTTATTTGTAAACTTAATTTTGTAAATTTGAAATTCACGCAGATTTAAAATTTCTTGACATTGAACGTGTAGAGAATCAAACAATTTTAAGAATTTAAATGAATAGAATTGAAGTCAATATAAAATACGTCTGTTCTAATAATTTAGTTAAAATTAATTCCAAAGTTTTTAGAATTATCTGTGTTACTGCAAAAATAATTTAATTACCATGAATAACTATTTTTTTTTATTTTGGTTAAGTTTGAGAAATTTTAATAAAATTCATTAAAAAAACATTAATCAAAACGTTTTTCAAAATATGTACACGTTCTTCACAATTTAGAAAGAAGATGTTGAACAGTGATAGGCAGAATGGATCTGAAATTATAAATTTTGAATTAGTTAAAGTGAAGGTTTAATTTCTTAAAATAGGCTATTTTGCATTACTGAATTTCTGAATATTTCTATACAGGTTTGCACAGAAATTACGCAGCTGAAACTTTGAAGAATATATATATAATTTGTTTTGTTGATTGTTTAAATGAGTGTACGATATTTTTTGGTCTGTTTTGGGAGATATAGTAAATTAACTTTCCTTTTGAAAAGGTTGATATTTAACATTCCAGTCATTATTAAAACAAATACTTGTTTTTGGAAAGTTAAGAAATACAAATATTTTCATTTTAATCTTAGCTTTATCATTGCGTTAGAGTTCAGAAAACATAAAAGTTTAATATTTATATTTTCAAAGAAATTAACCTGGAGTAATTATTATTAATAGAACTTTTTGAAAATATTTACTTAGAAGTCTTATTTGTCTTTTTTTTTATATATATATTTCATTAGCTTATTTAATTATTTTACCGTCTTCAACCTTTATATAAATACTTTTATTTTATTAAGGGATTTCCATTAAGAATTTTTGAAAAAATTTCTTCTTCTAGTTAATTTGCTTAACAAAATGTATATTAATTTAAAAGTTAAATTCACAGCACATGAAGATATAAAAGAACTTCTATGACACTTTTTTCGTAAGTGGTATTTCAAATGTCGTCTTAAAAAGTAAAACTCGATGTCTACTAGATTGTTAAATCTTTAAAAAAATTATTAAAATTCTTGATCAAATATTTTTACTGAAACGTTTGACTTCAAAAGCAAAATTCCTTCCTTAGTGAATAAAAAAAATGTCTTTTCGGCAACTCTAAAATCACGAGATGGTATTATATGAAGAACAATAAACGACTTCTATATATGAAGAACAATAAACGACTTCTATATAATAAGTATATTATTAATTCTTCAAAGTGTATGTGAATATCATTTTCACTTGATGAAATTTAGAATGAAATTAAGAAACGCAGCAAGTCATCTCGTAAAAATGTAAGTTAATAATGTCTTTAATGGATATGCGGATTTTCTAAAACAATCTATTATATATTTTTCTTTCGCAATAAATATTAAAAAATAATTTGACATAAAATAGATTATTTTCCCATCAGATTTTTTTTTTTTTTTTTGAATAAGTTTGTTTCGCTCTAAATGCACGAATCAAATTTTTAGAAATTTTTTATGGAGTGGCGCAATATATAAGAAAATAATCATTAAAAAAATTAAGTGTTTTGGCTAATGTTTATTTTCGGATATGCAAAGTATTGAAATCGTCAAAAATCGAGCTTTTGAGGAATCTAAATATTCCAGACCTCTGTGAGAAAACACATTTTCGGAATTATACGTCTCTGTCTGTGTGTCCCTCCGCCACTCTGTGAACATACTTTAGACAAACATTGAGCAAAATGTATGAAATTTGGTGCATGGATTTAACACCATATTTCTAAATTTCTATTCGAATTTCAACGAAATTCATTCAGAGAAATCTGTCTGTCTTGTTGTTGGCACAAAGGAATCCAGTAACTGCAAAGCACAAAGCATCAGATTGATAAAATTTGGTGAACAAATTTAACATCTAAAATTTGGAATCTTATTATATCTCTGATAGAGTTGATCATTTATCCATCTGCATGTATGTACTTCTGCAAATCAACTCTGTACTTCTACAAATCAACTCAATAAATGAATGAGGTTTGGTATGCAATCTTGTGATTATAATTAATTTCGTGTGAAATTTTGTTTTCAATCAGTCAGAAGAAATATGTTTAATATATGTATACAGACATATTCATTAAAAATACTAAATGCATGACTATATTTATGAACTATTGTTCATGTCTATATTTCGTAGCTATAATTCGGCAATGTCTTTAAAGGTTCTAGATGCCCAATGTGAGGTCCGCAATTTAATGTGGAGAAGAAGAAATAAATTCTTTATTGGAAAGCCCGTGAGAAAGTTTCAGGAGACCACTTTCGCTGATTTCTAAAATTCAAGAAATATTTAATGAATTGAAAAGGGGAAAAGTATTTAAAGTGATCTAGCCTGTTACAAAATGGATACAAATAATTAAAAACTGATAAAAATTGTCAGCAATAATTTAAAGAAAAAACATTGGTAATTTTAATCTTTTGTATTACTGCATTTTTTCAATTTTTTGGATTGACTGTTCTATTTACGTTTTATTTCCTTTATTTCTTCTTTAAATGCTAATCTATTTTCAATTAATGTATTTTAAATACAGTCTCGGGTGCAACGAATATTTTATTAAAGGGTAAAAATAATAGAAAAAAAACATATGACGAATTAAGAAAGAATATAGTATACAAGTTAATAAGAAAAATTAGTATATGGAGAATTTAGAAATATTTTTAATGGAAATTATGTTATTTAATTAAAAAAAATTTTTGATAAAATAATATAATATACTTCATTAAACTGAATCCGAGGAATCTTTTCCAATAAGTATAAAATTAAATTACATTTTAATATAAATTCTAGAACAGATTATTTTTATTGTAATTAATACTCCATAATTGCTATTAGAAGGTAAAGTAACAAGGAACTAAAAGAAACAATCCATTTCTTCAAATTCTTTATGTCCGTATGACGCTGTTGAACATAAGTGTAAGCTATTTCAGTATATATTGTCTTTTAAGAAATTCTTATGTCATTTTCCAGAAATTGTAAGACACTTAAAAAATCAAGTAACAGCTGTGAAAAACCTATCCGACAGGGCATTTCGAGGCTTTAAATTAGAAATCGTTACTACATTCTCTACAAGACAATAGATTGAGATTCCACCTAAGAAATGAGTTCTCTTAATAGCGAAGATAGTTCCTTTACGAGTAACATTCTTTGAAATAACAACAAAGAAAATAAAAGTCAAAGAACTAAGGTATAAAAGTTATGTTTTTCTTATTTTATCCTGCCTTGCTCTTTTTCTTTTCCGAAAAAAATGAATTTCAGTTCCTTTGTTGGGCAAGCAATCACAATTGATTTGGATTAATATGTTTTGGAATGCAAGTTCTGTAGCAGAACTTCAGTTTCTAATGGTGTTTTTCTACATCGTTTATAAGTTAACTTCTGATTTATTACTCAGAAAGTCATTTTGATTTATCTAATTTGATTTATCTAATTTTTTGAAGATGAAAATATAAGAAAAGAGACAAATTTTATAATTTTATTTCTTATACAGAATTTTGATGTCCTTTTTCATCTTTTAACTGATATTTTAAACTCTTAACTTTATATCTTGTTGTTTAAAACTGTTCGAAATAAGTGTTTCTTTATCTCGTGACTCGATTATTAAGGACTACTATATGCTACGGTGAATAAAATCATAGGATAGCAATAGGCAAATAATGTAACAGTAGTATCGTGTGCAAAATGTATAATAGTTTTATACACTTTGTACAGATACATTCAGGGATTTTTGTACATTACATGCAGGACTTTTATTTCCATTCAAGTAATTGATGTGAACCTATTTCTGATGTGATTATGGTCACACGACGGGAATCAATAGACTTTAAACAGGGAATTGTAGTTGGAACTAGACGCATTGGGCATTTCTTTTAAGAAATTGTTAGGAAATCCAACATTCCGTGATCCACAGTGTCAAGAATGTGTCGAGAATACTTAATTTCAGGCCTACTTTCCCACCATGAACAACTCAGTGATGAACTACCTGCATTTATTGATCAAAACTAGTGCGTGTGTGTAAAATTGCCGGTATTAACTGACAAAAAACACTGCTTGAAATAACAACAGAAATAAACGTGATGCGTACAACGGACGCGCCCTATAGTATAGTGTGTCAAAATTTGGGTTTAATGAGATATAGCTGCAGAAGACTACTCGAGACTGCTTTCATTAGTAGTAAAATACCGCTTGCAGCTCCTCTGTTGGACTCATGACCATATCAATTGGACCCTAGGCGATTCAAAAAACCTTGGATTGGTAGTAACGATTTTAATTGGTAAGATCTGATCTTAAGGTTTGAGTAGGCGCAGACCCCACAAGGCCATGGACTCAATTTATCAACAAACTATTGATCAAGCTGGTGGTAGCTTCATATTTATGTGGCCTATATTTACATGGAATGGACTGAGCCGTTTATTAAGACTGAATCGTTTATTGGTTGGAAATGTTTATGTTCAGGTACTTGAAGATCCCTTGCAGCCATTCATAAACTTCATGTACCCAAACAAAGTTGAAGTTTTTATGGATGACAGTGTACCATGTCATCGGGCTACAACTGTCTGCGATTGGTTTGAAGAATGTTCTGGTTTATTCTAAAAACTAATTTCGCCAATTAGATCACCCGATGTGAATTACATTAAACATTTATAGAGCACAATCGGGAAGTCAGTTAGTGCTCTAAATCCTGCATCGGCAACACTTGCGCAAGTACGGATGTCTATAGAGTCTATGTCCGTATATAGACGACGTCTATCAATATTTCTGCATGCTGAGTCCATGCCGCATTAAGTTGCTGAACTTCGCTGGGAAGAAGGATATCCAACACGTTATTAGGAGATTGACTTTTGTCATCTCGATGTATTTCCTCCACATTTTATGACAGTGGATTACATGATATTTGTATTACACTTAAGATAGCAGTTTCGTTACCATAAGAAAACATTAAAAAAGTATTTATTAGTATCTGCTAACATTGCTTTTCTTGACAGTTTAAAAATATTTACTTTTGAAGTATTCAGCGATATTTTGTTTTGAAATATCTACCTAGCGATAGGTGTGCAGCTTGCTTGATAACTTATACCTGCATTTTATTCTACGACTAAACATAATGATGCGTCTGAAAGGATCAACAGTTGTAGAAACATTTAACACAAGCAGACAGAAACTCGTTATATTTAATAAAATTTACGCTGTGCTAAGGTAGAAGAACTCACTTAATACAAATTCCAAAGAGGAAATGACTTCTCATGTGAGAAATTCTTCTTTTATAGTCTATCATTCTTGTAAAGAATTTCAAATTACTTTTCCTAATAGAGGTATTATCAAGATTCTCACATTTTTTCAGGACTTAATGTCTATAACCGAATTCATCAAAGTCTTGGACAATTCACTTGCAACCATTAAGAATCACTACAAATCTCGTTTTTCAGTGTTTGTACTAACAGTCTTGGAGAACAATAGTACAATTTCGTTACAATATTTAATATAGCACAATGTTTTTAAAATTCTTTGTTTAGAATTAATATTTTTTTTTAAATTCTATTGATTTTTACTATGTTATAGCAAAAAATTGAAGTTTTGTGAAATGAAATAATTACAGTTCTATCTCCATCACGAACCGAGATTTAAAGAGTTTTCTGGAAAATTCCTTGTAATGTCACGACCTATTGAATGATTACATAAATACGAAGCGTCTAAATGAGAAATATTTACTCTCTGGAATTGAGTTTGTAGAGAGAACTGATAAGATTTAATCATTGAACGATTTTTTGTTATTTATTTAGGCATTTATTGCGTTCTTGCGATCAATCAGTGATGTTATTTGTGTTCATCTCAGTTATGTATTTACTTTGTGCTTTCTAGATTACTAGTAAAATAAAGCGCCGTTTACCGTTGTTGTTTTACACATGAACCATCCACCCTTCGAACAATTATCGTAACCATACGTTTCATTCTTTACAATCTGCATATATAAAAACAACATTAAAGACCTATTTCTATAAACAAATTAATAATTAAAATATTAAATGATTAAAACTTTTTCTTGTGGAATTCATTAAAAAAACTCATTTGAAAAAAAAAAACTTTAATATTTATATTTCCTTTAGCCGAAAGTTTCTGCTAAAACACATATATGATCACAAACTAATCCTAAAAAAATCTGCAACTCTCTTTAATTATCTGACTATAGCATTTGCATTTCTTATATTTTATTCTACGCACCTAATTAGAAAGATTTATTTTATGCTTAAAATATATTGAGTTACACTCCAAAGGACGAAGAGTGGCATTCTTATTTTTTGTCCTTTATGTTGCTTTTCTACACGATGATTTTTTTAATTTTTTTTATTTATTTATTTATTTTTTTACTTTGGTACTTCAACAAGACATACAATGGCTAATCATATTTCAAAGCAATCACAGAATTATCTTGTTTTTATAGAGTTTATTAAGACGTTATCCTTTACTTTTAAAACTCTTGTTGTCACGCTTTTGCGAAGATTCCATGGGAATTTATGGTATCTAGCTTTAGTTACATCTTATTAAAGCTAATTTTGCAATCTTTTTCTCTTATGATTAGAAGAAATAAGGTTCGTAATTATTTTAACGAACGTACGTTTGAGAAAAGAATTACGTCTATCGCTATGAATATATTTAAAAACTGCATAAGTCAGAATTTTTTTCTAGCTTTAAAAAAAGTGTTGATACTAAAGAGGAATTTCAAATTAAAATATTCAAACAATGTCTTACATTTATAAATACAGAAAGAAAGATTGAAAAAGACAAATTATTTTTAGCAGTTGATAAATAGATTTAAATTTTCGTAACTTTAATCTGAATATTTTTTTCTCTTGAAAATATACTTTTCAAAATGAAACAAAACTGAAATATAAATAGGGAAAATATTTAAAAACGAAAATTCCTATGTTAGAGCATAGTTTAAATTTTTGTGAGAGCATTTTAAAATGAGTTAATTTAGTATAAAATGGTAGTACATTATTTATATAGTTCATTAAGATAGTAAAAAAACAAACAATTAAATATGTTTTTCTTTTGAAAAGCAAGAGATTTTTTCTTTATCAGTAAATCCAGTAATTGCAATAAAGTACAAAGCGTACCAAATTTTATATTATGATATCTACGTATCACATTAAAACCAATTTGCATTATTTAAAAAATAATATAAAATTTGTGCCTAAATGTTTTAATTAGTAAAAAAATGAGAGTACATGATTTTTAAATTTATTAAATACCATGTATATGTAGTGTTAATATTTAATTAAAAGATTTTCTTTAAAAAATGATTTAATGAAAAACTAATTCTGTTTATATAGATACTTAATATTTTGTAAACTGTTTTATTTCCTATCCATATTTTAGAATTCAGAAATATAATTCTAGCCATAGTTTTAAACTTCTGTTAAAAGTATCAAATGCACGTGGATTTTAATTTTAATTTAAAGTGGAAAAAGAATAAAGAAGATTTCAAATTTGACTTCAACTGTAACCATTTACTTTGAACAACATGGTAAATTACTAAGATTTTGTAAAGAAGAAGCCTATTAAAACACACAACACAATGCAAAGTATTGTGTAAGGTCTCATGCATTCCATAAAAAAAATGAAAGTAAGAAAAATTTCCACTCCAATTTTTAACCGGAAAGTGGATTTTCCCCTTTCCTGAATTTTTGAAAAGCACCGCTACTTTATATTATTACTCTCTTTCTATTTGCTCTGAAAGAAAACGATGATTCAATCTTAATATGTGTAAGTTCGCTCCATAACACTAAAGCTTTTCCCCTGTTCTTTCTTATTCATCCTAAAAAAAATCTTCGAATTTTCTTGAATCTAAAATTTATATCGGCGACATCTTTCGAAATTATTTTTATTGGATTCTTTCTTAAGGCAGGCATCACAAGAAAGAAGATAATTTTTATGTTGAAAATTATTTCCTTGCTAAAGATCACTAAAATTAAATGACGGTTTTTCTTAAAAGGGGTATTTTAGAAATTCTTTGACTGATTTACTCTTTTTAACTATTTAGATATTTTCGGCAATGAAAAAATACTGGCAAACTATGGAGTAGTTTGTATTTTAGAGTAAGTATTAATGTGATTTTTTTTAATATGTTGTATAACTTTTCTAAATTTTATATGTTATGTTTAAACATCTATAGAATCTGAAACACTATTGATGTAAAGAACGAAAAAGAGTTTATGATCAGTTTTATTTAAAAACTTTCAATAGAAATACGTATAGTAGTAAGAAAAAACAATTAAAGTAATTAATAAAGAATCTTTTATTGAAAATATTTAAAATAGTTCTGTAGAATTCGTTCTTATGCTATATTTTATTTTATTGAATGCTTTTGAAATGTCTAAAATGACCGTTTCAGACTTTGCCTGCAGACAACTAAATATTCAATTGAATGAGGGATCTTAAACATTGCTGGTACGCCGCGGTGACCTGGTGGTAAGGTCTCGGCTTCGGAACCCGGAGGGTTTCAGGTTCGAGACCCGATTCCACTGACGAACCGTCGTGTAAGGGGATCTGTTGCACGTTAAATCCGTCCTGACCAAACGTCCTCCCGCTGGTGTGGTGTGGTGTGGTGTGGAGAGGGGTGTGCCAGCTTAGGTGTCGTCCTCGTCATCTGACTGCGGTTCAAAATTACGAGGTCCGTCCCAAAATAGCCCAAGTGTTGCTTCAAACGGGACGTTAATATAACTAAACCAAACTAAACATTGCTGGTAATATTGTCACGTAGGTACTTGAGTGTGGAACTCAATGACACACACAAGAAGTAAAGCTAAACCAATTTATTAACTGAACTCAGAACCCAGTAACTGACAAATCTTCTGCTTTTATACTAGCAGGGTAAGCTCCAGAATACTTTTCTGAAGACAGTAGGAAAAGTCCAGAATACGTTTCTGAAGACAGTAAGAAAAGTCCAGAATACGTTTCTGAAGACAGTAAGAAAAGTCCAGAACACTTGTCTGGTAAACTAAAGAAATGTCCAGAATCTTCTGGAACATGAAATAAAGGGAGGCATAAAATCAAGGAATTAAATATTTACACAAACTGTGAATCGCGGAATTCGAACTCACAATCACTTGATTATGAGATCAGTACAATGACCAGTCGGCCATGGAGATTCGACTGTCTCTTTTTCAATGCGGCAGTATATATTGGAAAAATACATGAATATACGCTCTAAATTATATGGAAAGCCTTATTGAAAGATTCTTAAAATTCTGTACTTTACTTATTTTCTTAAAATCATCCATCCGTATTCGCAATGAAGATGAATGCATTAGGTAACGTTCGTTCCACAGGCCGGACCATTTTATCCGTAGCTACCAATCTGATACACAGTACACCTTGGAGATTAGAAATGTGCCCCTTGTAGTGCTTTTTTAAAAATTTAAAAATAAAAAAAATATTTTATAACGAAAGTATATTTAACACTCATGCTAAATTTTAAACCATTATTATTATTTCAATTATATTAATTTCATATTTATGATTTTTTTTCTGAATTCTTACATTTTTATACATATTTTTTTGCTGGATTTTCAGCAATAAACTATATTGTTGTTGTAATATTCAATGTCGCTTCCATAGCTTTTTTCAGTTTCTTTTATTGATGCTAATTAATGTGGAAGGGTTCTTCTTAGACATTTACAGTTTTACATATTAGACATATTAGACATTTACAGTTTTAATAGCATTTTATATCATATGATTTCTCTTCATTAAAAGTGTGCAATATTATCAGAACATATGTAAGACAATTTAAAGTACGCGACATTAATATCTGGTAATTTTAGGGAATAATGGTTATGATGTTATATCTATGTTATTTAACTAAAATATAACTAATATCTCAAGCAAATCAACTGGTAATCAAAGGCAATTAATTATTAAAAAAAACATGATGCTAACAATAAATGACCTAATTACAATGACCTTTTACAATGACAGTTCTGATATATCAGTGAAATATCGGTACATTTACTGTTAACATAATCGATATTTGAAAGAACATCTCATTAATATTAAAGAGTCCTGATCGCGTTGGGTGTTAAATATCGATATTTATAATAAATAATTTTTGGAAAATAATTTTAGATCATGTTTAAGAAAATAAATCATTCTATGCTTAATATTTCTATTTGGCGAATTGGATTGAATCCTTGAATACTGTAAAATAATTTCACAAATTTTGATTTATGAATCTATTTCAACAATATAATCCTGAAATAAGAAGAAATTCAATATAAATATTTGCTTGAAAATGTGAAAAAATATGCAATTTAGAATCACGTGTAAGAGATGATTTAGTAATTTTTGCATGCAAGTCATCCGTTATACTCATTAGATATTCATTGACCTAAATTTGTATATAATAATTACTCATTTGACTACTTAATATTTTTATGTATACATACGTAAGTCATTACTTCAGATTAAGGGACTCCGTATTTAAATAAAATATGTAATAAGGTTTAATATCATAAAGGACTCAACTTTACAAAAAAGATACCTTTTTAATTCATATTTTTTGAGTAAAAGAGTAAAGAAATTGGTATTTATTATTGGAAAATATTGGATTAATTAATTGAAGAATTTGCATTTTCTGTTCAATAATGCACTGCAGAATGATATATAGAATATATAACTCTTATTCAAATCGATTTACACGGAAAAGTAAATATGCAATACTGTAAAAGAATCAAAATTGGGAAATTTATAGTGTCAAAAATTAGAATGCAAATAAATTTCAATCTAAAGTTGTACTTAAAGAAGATTTTCATTTCTTTTCACATTCTAAAGATTTCAAGAAGGCAAAGATTTGAAGAGTTGTCAAATTTAATCAAACAATTTTTATGAAAATGATAACTCACTTTTTAAAACCTTTTTTTGCTTCCAATTTCAATAGAAAATTTTCTTTTTCCTTTTTTCGCTGCATAAATATTTTATGACTAGATATCGGTCGAAAAATGTCAACCAGGGAGTGATTTTATTTCATTCTTTTGTCTGAGAACATCAAAGAATGACGTCAATTTTTCATTACATTTTTTAGAAGCTTTTTTATTTCTTCTCCTCTTTAAGATTTACATATACTTCTCCTTAGGGTTGACTTTGGCGTGTTTTTCGTTACACATTTGATATTGTGAAATCGCTAACAAAAATGTTTAGTTAAAGAATTCTCTCAGAAGATTTTTCTAATCCTATTATGCATTCCCAAATCACCTGTAGGTGAGACAAAGACTAATTTTCGATCTTAATCAAAGAAATAACCTTGGATTATAGGTAGAATTAAGCAAGAATAAGCAAAGAATTGATTTCGCACTGTTTCCCATTTGCAATATTTTTCTTCTGCAATCTAAGTAGTTGAAGACAGAGAACCCAGGGATTATAAAAATACATTAACTGTAACAAAGAAATAAAGGATGTAGCAATCTCTCTTGTAAAATTTCTATTATCACAATAAAGTTATGGAAAGTTTTATGTCGATTATATATTAATAAAAGGCAAATATTTTTCGATGAAGAATATTAAAAATTGATGAGTTTTTGACTCTGCAATAAGAGAAAAGATGCGTATAACATTTTCTCATGGGAATGAAATGTTAATTTTCTTAAAATATCTGCTGTTGTGCTCATCTCTATAAAAGTATAAGCCGTTTATATCCGAGTACTTTATTTCGAAGCATTCATTGTTTGTTAAAAAATATTTTAATCCTGTTATTTCAATTTTAATTGAAACATAGTAATTAATAGAAAAACAATTTATCTCATTGGATATTTCTTAAAATTAAATGTATAAATGTTTACAAGAAAACAAATTAAAATCATTATACATGAACAATACGAAGAAATTAATATGTCTTAATGATTCTGAAGGGCGGTTAAGACACGAGTACTATTTATGATTGAAACTATACCTTAATCTTAAATGGATCTTGTGTTTTATATTTTATAAAAAGATAAGTTTATTTATTATTTTTTACATTAAAAATATTATACATGAAATAATTTTAATCATTAATGTAGGTTATTAATTATGATTAATAATCTGCACTAATTAATACATTACCAATTAATATAATAATTAATTAATAATATATCATTGCTACATTATTTATATATTACCAATTAAAAATTTAAATACTTAAGTATATAATATGCTCAATAATGAACATAAATATATAGCAAATATATATCCATGGTCATAGACATAAAAATAAATTTAAAAATATGAAAGCACATGTAGCACTTAGATTACTAAACCTAATCTTTAATAGATAAGGAAAATAAAACAAAAATAATTGAAGTCAATTTCTAAAACAATATATACAGTTACAGAGTGGATCAAAGAGAGATGAATTTTTTTTAATAACGTTAGTTTTCAGCTATTATAATTCTCAATATGAATTATTAAAAAAATGGAATATAATAATTATTTTGAATGTAATTTGATAATTAAAAATGCTAAGAAAATTATTATAAAATACATAATTTAACAATGATGAATTTCTGAAGATGTCACAAATGAGAAATTATATTTCCAAGTAGAAAGTAATTAAGTAGTTCAATTGTTTAAATACTTATTTTTTAATCATTTTACATTTTTATTTAATATGATAAAATGATAAAAGATGATAAAAATTTCATATTTTTAATAATTTTGTTGCATTGAATATTAATTGTTCATTATAAGTTTGCAAAGTCTTTTTCCATCGAACGAAATATATTTTCATATTGAATATATGCGAATAATATATATTTTTGAGTTAATGCTCGAATTCATTTAGAAATAACCATAATTATATTTTGAAAGTAACGAATTTTAAGGAATAATTTTAAATTTATTTACACTTTATTTTAAAAATCAGGACTGTCTTCTTTTGAAGCGTCATTATCATTACTTGATTTTTTTAACGTCTGCTATTTTTATTTCAACTTATTTACATTTACATATGCAAAGAATTGTAAGAGTTTTCAATTCGTTCCACAATCTGATTTTTCCATTGAACGAAATATATTTTCAAATTGAATATATGCGAATAATATATATTTTTGTGTTAATGCTCGAATTCATTTAGAAATAACCATAATTATATTTTGAAAGTAACGAAATTTAAGGAATAATTTTTAATTTATTTACACTTCATTTTAAAAATCACGACTATCTTCTTTTGAAACGTCATTATCATTACTTTATTTTTTAACTCCTGCTATTTTTATTTCACATTATTTACATTTACATATGCAAAGAATTGTAAGAGTTTTCAATTTGTTCCACATTCTGAATTTTAATTACTTATTTCTTATATGAAATTTGCACAGAGTAATTCTTTATAATTGAAACATTTTTAATAATTCAATTTATTATTTTTTTTCCTTTTCCATAAATTTTTTTCGAAAATTTTCAGAAGCAAGTAGATAAAACCATATAAACTCAAAAAATCTGTTTTCTTTTAATAAGATACGTGGTATTTTTTTTTCATATACAACATTTTTATTACCAAAGTATTATTCCATTTTTCATAAATAATTATAGAAATTTTATTAAGTATAAAAAACAAACGATTGTACGAAGAAAAGTGGGATATTATAGCGGTACATTTTAGTAAGTAAAATTAGTGAAATTTTACTTTCTCGTACTCGAAGTGTATAAAGAAATTATTGCATTCGTCAAAAAAAATTCTCTTTTTTGTATTTTGCTTCAAAAAACTTAACATTATGGCGGATATCTATGTTTCAGACTTCTGCAGAGAACACATTTTTTGATATTTCGGTTTGTGAATACGATAACTGAAAGGAGCTTTTAAAATATGATGTAAAGACTTCATATCACATTTGTAAAGTTCTATTAATTTTGAACAAATTCCATTTAGAAGAAGTATAGCTGACTGATTGAGTACAATTGAACCATAGCTCAAAACATTACATTTGAAAGACTATATAACTGAATTTTGATTCAGAGTTTTGGCATTTAAAATGTAGATTTCTGTCAAAGAATTGTTCGACTGTTCATTGTTAATTTTTATTTGCATGTAAGTAAGTGCATTAACTCATAAACGCAAAGACCTAAATCAATGAAAATCGGTATTTGTAGTTGTAAGGGAAATTTTGATTTCTGTTGGGGGGAGATTAAAGTCAAAAGTACAAATTCGATTTTCCGGTACTATTGCATTAATCGCATGTTAGAGATTAACTGTCGAAAATCATACAATGCATTCGTACTATCATGAAAAATCATACAAAAATGAGGAAATAATTCATATTTCACAAATATTGTTGCCAATGCTATGCCAGGCAATTTTGTGGGAAGAGAGAGGGTTGGATTAAATTTATTGGAATCAGTAAACAAGAAAATTCGGGGTTTCACTGGTTATATTATTAATAATATGTGTAAAATATTAATGAATTTTTATGATGTAATTTATGAAGAAACTCAAAAAAGAAGCAAAAGCCACGGGACGTTAGCAAAATTAATCGGTGCTTTATTTAAGTACTAAGAGTATGTCATATCTCTACTTATAAAAATATGAAATAATCAAGGATCAAGAAATAATTGAGCAGATAAATTATAAAATGTATAAAAAAAAAGTCTTCGGAATTTTGAAAATATTGTTACGAAATTTCTTTACCGGGGTTCGTTTGGATAGTGGAAGTGATATGGTGTGTAGGACGCTCAATTAGCAGACGGCAGTAGAAAATAAACAACGACGTTTATTTACACGAAGACACACAGGACAGCACAAAATCGACAACTATATACAGCACAGAAGACGATTATCTTCACCCGAGACGTGTAGCATACAACCAGAATCTACTGCAGACAGTAGCGCACAGCTCAGTTCAGCACGAGCTTGACTCAGTCGCTGCTCACCGTAGTTTCCGCCTTCTCCGCTCTGTCGCTTTCAACTCCTCCGCTCCGTCTTCGGACTTCTCCGACTCTCGCTCGGAATACTGACTTGACTTCTCTGGCAGCTGTAGCCCCTTTTATAGGTCTCAGGAGGCGGGGCTAGAAGCCTCTCAACCAATCAGGAACGTTCGAGGCGTATCTCGGTTCCTACTGGACGGATCGGGAAAATTCTCGAAGTTTCGGGTATTATCTATTTTGGCGCCAAAGTCGCCAAATTCGTCGCCAAGTTGCCAAATGGTCGCCAAGTTTGTCGCCAAGCTCTGGGACCACCGACGCGCCACACGGGTTCCGTCCATTCAGATGACTGTAAAACTTTCTTTCCAATGATGGAACAAACTATGCTGGGAAGCCGAATTGCAGTTTTGTAACAATATGAAACAACAGACATACATCATTACTCTCCATAACAATATATTTTGAATTATTATATTCTTAAAGAAAAACTTTATTTCATGTTTAAGAGATATGTTATACATAATCTTTCTGCACAATAATGACTTCTCTCCTATTTTGATGTTATGTGAAAGTATTCCTTTTCGGATACATTTGGAAAATATTGAGCATATGTTTAGGATACAAAATTAAACACACTCTACGATTAACTGACTTTATTATGGAAGAGTTTTGACAATGAGATAGGTTAAAATTTATAGCATATCAGTTATATCCAGCCATTTTGAAAACAAAATTATAGTATTTGATATAGTGGAGGTGGAATCTTTCCAGATAAGTGCAATCAAAACATTTTGGGACTGATATTGATTAATGTATTTTATATATTTGACTGTTGATTTTCTTGATATATTACTTCAAAATTGCCTTAACATAAGTATTTATTATTGTGAAATTTGAATGCATTTTGATTATAAACCAAATGTAAATTTTCCTTGAACTTAGTCGTACACACTTTCGATTGATTTATTTTAGTTTATTATAGTAATTTTTTTCAACCTTATCCATATCCCGTATACACTGTGATAACGATACAATTAGATGAAATACAATGTTGCTTTCTGATATATTTCAACCCTCTAATTACTGACGACACTTATAGTACTGAATGAATTTAAATGCTTGAAAACCCGTTGGGATTTTCATGTCTGCTTCTATAAAGTTAGGGCTTCTGTTGCGGGATGGTAGTAGAAGATTATTTCTATTTAGAAGCTTTCTAGAGGTAAGTGTAAAATATGATGTAAAGTGAAAACAGATGCCTAGGAGGTTGAGTATCGCCTATATGTTTTACATATATAAAAAAAATGATGTGATTTGCATTTAGGTAAGTTATATATTTTTATTTATTTTTTTATTTTCTCAAGTTTATAATTTTCCAAATATGCACAGAATCAGAATATGCACAGAATCATTGTTTTAACTTTTCCCGTTTTTAAAATTACAACTAAAGATTCAAATTTTACCGAATAACATAATATTATTTTTACTAAAATGTGATTCTGAAAACCCTGTCGTAAATATCCAAACATTTTCTCAATTATTGGTTCAAATTTATTTCCGTGATCTTGGAGATGACCTATAATAAAATTCAACTGTATGGTGTTTACTCACATCAAATTTATGTATTTAAAAAAAACATGGCACAAATTTAAAAAAAAAAGTTTTAAGAAAGGGTTAATTTATTTATAGTTGTAAAATAAAACTTAATATTCATTGCAATTTAATGTATTTGTCGAAGGAGCTTTCGACTTGCATTCCAAATCCGAGATTTTAGAAAATCAGAATCATTTGCGAATTTATTAAATGGAAAATGTGGAAAAACTAAAGTATGTATTTTTTAAATGAAAAAAATATAAATAATCTCACATCTTGCCCTTAATGCAGGCTTTTAGTTTGAGCTACATAGTTAATTACTAAGTTTTTATAAAAGGTGAGTCCATTAAAAGAAATACGATTCTACAAAGCATTAAGTAAAATTTTTACGAACTGCATAAATACCCGAAAGAAGAAGAAAAAAAAAATGTTACCATTCTATTTTTTTAACTGGAAACCGGATTTTTATCTTATCTTCAATATTTTTAAAGCATGGTTACATTATATTATTACTTCTTTTTTTTCACATCGTTTTGAAAGAAAATTTTAATTCAGTCTTAAAACACTGAAGTTCATCCAATACTATAAAAGTTTGTAAGGATTCTTTCATTTCTTTTTCTTACGCAGCTTTTAAAAATTTTCTTAAAAGTAAGATTATAGTATCTTTTTTTTTTCTAAACGAAATTTTTCTTCTAGTTCAATTAGCAGTTCTGTCAGCATTGCAGAATTAAAGTGTGTATCTCTGTTAACGGTAGTTTAGTAATGGACTCTTAAAACGCGTTTTCAGAAAACCTAAGATTGATTTGTTTGTTTTATAGACATGCTTAATTTGAAGCGATGCGAAAAAAAAACATTTTATTTGAAGCTAAAAATACTCAAAACATAGATTTTCAGAAATTTAATATATAAATTTTGGAAAAATTGAGTTGATCTGTATTTATAATAGTAACAAGATGCGCTGTTCGTTTCAATATCACGTAATTACCACTTTTTGACGATTCCATCTTTCTAAGGATTGGGAGGCAGAAGGATTCGAACATTTTGTCATTTTTGGACCTTGATTTCCGTCCTCTAAAGTACTTTTTCTTTCATTTTTTTCCGCCGCATATATATAAGTGTCCTTTCTTACAGCTGATATTTTATTTTAATTCAAAATTGCTTACTGATTACTGACATGGTTAGTTCAAATGGGAAAAAAAGTTTTCAGCAGTGCCACGAAGAATATTTTCTATAATATCATTAAATGTGATCAAAATTACCTTTAGCTCTTATTGTAAAGATTTTTTTTCAAAAAATTCAACAATTAAAAATGGGTTTTAACCTTAAAAAACCTTATTAATTTGCAAAAAATACTGAATTTCAAAATTTTAAGAATAGAAGGCTTCAATTTTTAATCCTGATTTAAAGTTTAGGCCCTTTACTGTGGATAAAAAAAATTACTCTAATATATTTCATTGCGATTTAATATCTTTTTCCGTTAACATTTCGAGTTATCCTCAGTTTTCTTTTACCTTCTAAATCTCCGAATAAGCCAACTTGACTTGTTTTTTACAATAAACATCTCGTTTCGTCCTTCCTCTCACCCGTACTTTTACTAAATAAATGCATACTAAGGCATGCACAAATACGCGGAAAGTTTTCGAATAAGAGAGCGAACAGTAAATTTCCTAACATTATTTCAAAATAAAGAAAAAGACAATCTGAAAAAAATGCCTATTTCAAGCGCTCAAAAATCTATGTGAGCAAAACTTTATTTATTTGTTTTTCCTTACTCGTACTTCAAATATGAAAAAAAATCGACTTCAAAATCTTGAAGTCTCCACATTTCAGATTTTTCGCATTCTGAATGTTAGTTTGGAGTTAAATTTTATTTCCATTTGTATATGAATGCAATAACTGAAATATGTTTTGAATTAAACATATCAAATTTGCTAAGTGGTTACGTTACATTTTGGTTAAATTTTAGAAACTTCCATCAATATTACATCTGCTTGTCTGAAAAGAAGTAAGAATGATAACTAATATCTGTAAATAACTATATACAAAAAGTTTGGAATACAGTTTTTTAACTTTTGATGCGCAGATCCGTCTCAGATTGTGTTTAATCAAATTCACTAAAGTTATGAATGTCTATCAGCATATTGTCACGCATGTAAACGCTCCAACTTGAAACTGCAACAACTTATATTAATAAAATTCAATCCGTGATTTTGTTTCTACAATTGTAGATATGTGTCGAATTTGTGATTCAGTCAGTCGCAAATGCATATTTGGTTTTCTTTACTACATTCACAGTGTGAACTCTGAAAATGAAATCTAGGTAGTCCTGACGCTGGCAAAGTCTACATGTTTCAGGCGGGAAGCAGAGAGGACAATAGCTTTATTAGGAAAATAGCTGTAAAAGGAATTCACAAAGAAAAAATTATATAATGAAATATTATTTTAAATTTCCAGCCTCTTATTTATTATCTACATGGAAAACGAAAATAAATGTAAACTATGATGGGATCTGGAGATAAATATTAAGTATCGGTTAAAGGAAATTAATATAATTTATATTGTTCATATTAATCTTTTACTTATTTTATTACATGTATTATCAGCAATTAAAGTTTCTATTATGCATTTATTTAATTTTGAAAAGAGATTTAATAGTATATTGGCCACGTTAATATAAAATTTCACATCTCTGAATGACTGGATTGTATCAACCACATTGGCGGAATTAAGGCTGATTCCAAGGGGACATCGCCCAGTCATTCTACAACCTTCCAGTGGGAAGTACGCCCTTCATTGGCAGGGGGTAACCGACCCCACAAAATTTCTCCACTCATCAAGTTGGCGAGAACCACCCACCATATCGGAAGCTTATTATATTCAAAACTGAAGTGACTGCTCCCACTTGGGGTTCTAAATATAAGTGTGGAAGATGATATAAGGTCAAATAGATCAAATATCGCTCATGTGTTTTGTACACAGAATTTAGGGAAAGTTACCATTTTTCTCTATTTTATTTTATTAGTTTTATGTATTTTTTTTCATAATTTCATATTATCATTTGATAACTCACTGTTTAACCTTTATATCTTTAAAATTACAATCAAAGATTGAAATTTTACCAAATAATATAATATTATAATCGCAAAATAGGGCTTTCGTAAAACTCTGTTTCAAATATCCAATTACTTTCCCAATTATTGCTTCCAAATTAATTTCATGATCTTGGTGATGTCTTATAATAAAACTTATACTATAGGTTTTTAAAAACTCGGTTAAGTTTTTATAAAAAAAGCTTGCATAAAATTTAGGAAAAAAATGTTAAGAAATTTAACAGATAAAAGGTTAATTTATTTATAAATTAAAACTAAAACTTAATGTTCGTTGCAAATTAATCTGAATTTGTCGAGGACGCATTTTATTTACCATCCATTTGTAAAAATTTTGAAAATCAATCATTTGCAAATCCCAGTTAAATAGGAAGTATGGAGAAATTTAAACATTTTTGGGATTTTTTAAATGAATAAAATACAGCAATGTAAGGCCTTACTTTGTCTACACAGTTAATTGCTAAGTTTTTATAGAAGGCAAGTCCATTAAAAGAAATGCGATTCTATAAAGAACTAAGTAAAAATATTATGAACTGCATAAAGACCCGAAGAAGAAAGAACGTTTACCAATCTATTTTTTAATTAGAAACCTGATTTTTACCTTATCTTTAATGTTTTTAAAGCATGGTTACATTTTATTATTACTTCTTTTTTCAGATGATTTTGAAAGAAAAAGTGTATTCAATATTAAAACACTGAAGTTCATTCAATACCATAAAAGCTTCTACAGACTATCTCTCTCTCTCTCTCTCTCTCTCTTTTTTTTTTTCTTATGCAACTTTAAATAATTTTCTTAAAAGTAAGAGTTCAGGGTTTTTTTTTTTTTTTTTATCTAAATGAAATTTTTCTTCTAGTTCAATTAGCAGTTCTGTCAGCAATGCAGAATTAAAATGCGTTCCTCTGTTAACGATAGTTTAGTAATGGCTTCTTAAAACGCGTTTTCAGAAAAGCTAAGATTTATTTGTTTGTTTTATAATCATGCTAAATTTCAAACTATTTGAAAATAATTTTTTATTGGACGCTGGAAATACACTTAAAACTTGGATTTCCTGAAATATAATAAATAATTTTTGAAAAATTGAATTATTCTGTATTTATAATAGTATTGAGATGTACTATTCGTTTCATTATCTCGAAACTATCACTTTTCAAAAATTCTATGTCGGGAAGGGATGAGACGCAGAAAGATGAGGGTATTCTGACATTCTTTGAGAGATTGATTTCCGCCCTATAAAATACTCTTTCTCACAATTATTTTCCACATATATGTAAGTGTTGCTTCTGACCGTGGTTCTTTTATTTTATATCAAAATTGCGTATTGATTTTTAACATGATTAGTTAATAGAGGGAAACAATTTTCGGAAATATTTTATATAATATTATTAAATGCAATCAAAACTATCTACCATTGTTAATCTAAAAATGTTATATAAAATCAATAATAAAATAGAGTTTTAACATCAAAAATGTATTAATTTCCAAATGTTAAGAATAAAAATCTTCAATTTTTTTTATCGTAATTTAAAGTTTAGACCTCTTACTGTGAATAAAACATTATTTCTCGAAAAAACTATTTTATTGCGATTTAATATATTTTTCGACAATATAATGAGTTGTCCGCAGATTTGCGCCTCCTAAATCTATGAATATATCGAGTTCAACATATTGTTAAATATACACATCTCCTAGTTTCATGTGCCCTCTCATTCCTTTTTGACTAAATAAACGCATACAAGCATGGAAAAAGGACAGAGGGGGTTTTGAATCCGAGAACGAACGGTAATCAAAATTTCACAAAATTATTTCAAAATAAAGAAAGCAGGATTCTTTAAAAAAAACCTATACATTTCAAACATTTAAAAATTTAAGTGAGCAATGTTTATTTTCTTTGTATTAAATTTATCCTGCTTTAAACATGTAAAAAAAAATTATTGTAATCATTAAAAAATTCAACTTTAACGTTTTGACAAGTCTTCACATTTAAGATTCTCCGCATTCTGAATGTTGATTTGGAGTTATGTGTATCTATGAATGCAATAACTGAAATATGATTTGAATCAGACGTATGACTGAAAACCATTAAGCATGATAACTAATAATTACAAATGGTTGGATTCATAAAGTTTAGACTGGATTGTTTTAGCATATAAAGTGCAGAACCATATCGGATTTTGTTGAATGAAATCCGGGGAAATTGTGACTGTCTGGACTTTCACATGCATATAAACTAACCATAACTAACAAACACTACAAGTTATATGAATAAAATTCAGGATATGATTTTATTTCTACAATTTTATTTCTATTGTCATTTTTTTTTCAATCAGTTGAACAAGCATATTTAATTTTCTTCGTTATATACAGAGTTAGCAAGAGATAAGTTACGCTCTTCACAGAGTTCTAAAATACGTTCTATTGATCCAAATTAGATAAAATTTGAACTAGAGGTTATTGAGATGGCGCGCTTTACATTTATTACATGCTGGCGTCCTGGCATAAGGGTAGCGCGTCTTCCCTGTGATCTGGGCGTCCTGGGTTCGAGTCCCGGTTTGGGCATGGTTGCTCTTCCGTTGTTCTATCTGTGAGATGTGTGAATGTGCCCTCCTGTAAAAAGGGGTTGTGCAAGCGAATGAGTGATGCGAGAGTAGCAATGTCGTACTCTTGGCCCTAATAAAAAAATAAACAAGAGACGATCCCCCACGGACTTAAATAGCTGTCTTCGTAAGAGCGGGCTTGTCCATGGCAAGTGCCATAAGAAACAACAACACATTTATTACATAAAACATTTAGTACAAAATTCCACAATTAGGTGGCGTTGTAATTCATACAAAACCATTTAATATGGTTTATAATTGTTAAATAAAGTAAAATTAAAATTACTGAATATGATCTAATCGGATAACCATATTTTCTATAGATGACCTCGGTGAGTATGTCGGGATATTGAGAATATGGCGCCGAATGTTGATGGCATTTGACGGTAGATATTGTCCTTCAAATAACCCCACAACCAAAAGTCGCAAGGGGTGTCCCCGGCGAGGGGGGAGGCCATGCTGTTGGGAAACGACTGTTTGTGCTTCTGTGAACAGCTTTTAACAATCGCTTTACATGACGATCAATATAAGGTGGTGCACCAACCTGCATGAAAATGATGTCTTGAAGATATAAACGATGTAGAAGAGTTGGGATTACAAAATCCCTCAGAATATCATGGTACCGTTGTTCTGTGACAAAACAGGATTGGATTCCATTTGAAGTTATTTCTTCAGAGAAATATGATCCAATGATAAAGGTAGCTGTAAACCCACACCATAATGTCACTTTTTCAGGATGCAAGAGTTGTTCCTGGATAACTTGAGGGTTTTTCTCTGCCCAAATTCGACAGTTGTGGGTGTTAACTTCCCAATTTAGGCAAAAGTGGGTTTCATCACTCCACAGAATGTTCCATGGCCAAGTTGTATGAACCCCCATTCGAGAAAGGAACTGAAGTTCAAACGTTTTACGGACCTATAAGTCCAGACTTGATTTTATATGGATAAAAACGCAAAATCTACCGTACGAGTTTTCGTACAGCTGAATACGGCATATCCATAACACGGGGGAAAAGTGGCAAACTCACACTATTATGCAGAGACTGACTGCTGGCTTCAACGTGCGCGGTTGCAACATTTTCGATGCTGGAAGACGGGGTTTTGTTTCGTCCTCTACCTGGAAGAATGCGAAATTCCCAAGATGTTCAAATTTCTACATCATCTTGCGTAGGGCACTTAGAGACATTAGACCACTTAGTATCTATTTCATATAACGAAATTCCTTTAGAGCTGCAACAGAGTTTTATTTGTTCTGGTTGAACAATTTCCCCAGTAGCACTTTCTTTTGTAAAGTAGGCATGACAAACAGAGAAGAAACTAATGTTCGGGCTTCTTTTTATCCAAAGAAAATTGGTAGTAGACATGCGCTGTAACGCAAATTATGTTTCTTATTTTCAATATATGTGAATATATATCATTTGTGTTACAGCGCATCTATTGGTGAATTTTTGAAGTATTTTTTTAATTAATATATGTAAAGAGCATCATCTGAATTAACTGTATCTCAAATGTTATCTTTTCTGGACCAATAGAAAGCATTTTATAGCCCTCTGAAGTGGGTAACTTATTTCTTGCTAACCCTGTGCATAGTAGAAAGTGGTAGAAAGCATTAACTCTGAAAATAGAATCAATTTACTTCTGGAACTTATAGTCTTGACCAAGGAGAATTGAGTTTAGGCAGGATGAAAAGAGTATAATAACTTTATTAGGAAATTAACGTGAAAACGAATTCACAAAGGAAAACAATTCAATACTAAAAAACATTTTTTTCAGCCATTTATGATTTCCATGTAGATAATAAATAAGTAAATATAGGTTATGATAAGATCTGAAAATAAATATTAATTAACGGTTATAGGGAATTAACGTATTTTATAATATTCAAATTAATCTTTTATTTATCTGATTATATACATTTGCAGCAATTAAGGGTTCTCCTGAGCCTTTATCTAATTTTGAAAAGAGATTTAATAGTATATTTGACCCGTTAATGCATGATTTCAAAATTGAATACCATTTTTAAACATTTTATTGCATACGTGAGGTAGATATTCATTGAGAATGGGTCAATGGAGAGCAGAAGACAAAAATCGCAGAAATGAGTAGACCTATTGATTTAAGAATTAAAGTGAAATTTTCTATTATTTTTCTAGAATCTTACTAATTTTTTAACTCGCTTAGTTACAATGAATAAGAATAGCTATAGCTCAGATGGACTATGGTTGCTGCTTATTTAAGAATTACTTTAAATATCAAGTTTTTTCAATGGTTATAGATATTTCTTCTCTAGAATTACCAATGATTATTAACAGAAAAGAAAATAAATTACCAAAAGTTAAAATAACTTGATAAACAATATATCAATGTATTACTTGAGTGAAGAAAGAGTGCAAAATCTCAGTTTCCATAGTCATTCCATTGTAACAGAACCCATGAAAGTGTACATATTGTTACAAGAATTGTCCTGTTAATGTAAAGTCCAATAAAACCCATAATTAAAATTGGAGATTTATCCCGAGAATATACCATAAACATAGGTAACAAACACACAGCCTGGACAAAAGCAATAACAGCACTTCTAGAATATAAGAATCAAAGCAGACAGCAAATTGCTAATTAAATAACAGTAATAGATCTCAGCTTCAAATGTTATCAACATATTCATGGCCGAGCATCGGTCTTGTGTTTGATTCACATGCGAGCTCCTCAAATATGAATATGTTCGAATTAAATGGAATTCTCTTGAAGAATATCCAGATATCCTTTCCCCGATTGAGATATAATCATAATTCTTGCAATTTCTAAAACTTCCTCCTTTGTTACCAAATATGTTACCATTTCCCCAAATAGACACAGGGACTTAACATCCTTGTAGCATCCATTTACAGCTGTGTAAATCTCTGTTTCTAACCGTGATACTGACTGAGATAAGAAATTAAGAAATAGTATCACAGATTCATAATGGAACACTTGAAGAGCACTTTCATAACATCTTCTAGAGAACAAAAATTCCGAATGTTTCAACCTAAATATTATTTGAAGTTAAAATGATATTTAGTTTTCTTCTAAAATGACTTTAAACTAAAATATATCAGGATATTTAATTAATTAAAAATTATATTAACTCGACCATAGTAGTAATACATTATCTAACAAAGGATTTGAATCCCTCTAATAACCACATATAAATTTGATAATTATAATTTATTTGTCAGTTTAAATACTGATAATTTAATTTTATATAAAATTTTGATAATATAATACTAAATTTTGGCAATATAGAAATTGATAATAATATAATAAATGAAAAATTCGCGACAAGAAACTTTTATTAGCCCAATACCAGTTTGAATTGCAATCAATTTAAAGAAGTTAAATTCAATTACAATATAGCAGTTATTTACTTTGCGTAATCAATAAATAAAATTTAATACTGAATAAGAATTAAATTCGTAATTCTAATCCATCGGAATTTTTAATTCCCCTTCAAACGACCAAACGACATAAGCATAAATATTTGCGACCTGATAGAAAAGAAAAAGATCTCCATCTTCCTTTAATTATCTAGTTCTCGTTTTTGCACTTCTTGCATTTTGCTGCGCGCACCTAATTAGAAAGATTTAATCAGGTACCCTTTATTCTATGCTTTAACGCTACATCTTGTAAACACCGCGAATGGCTACCGCCGGCTTTCTTTGCATTTTTGCACTTTTTGTTGCACTCCCAAATGGCGAAGTTTTTACTTTTCGTACCTCAGCAAGAAATACAATATCTAATCAAATTTCAAAGCTGCCCTCGAAGATGCAATCACTGGTCTTAAAAAGATTTTGTCTTCATATTATTTTTTTATGATTTTCTTGGCTGTTTTTTTTTTCTCTCGCTTTTGGAGTGTATTTAAAAGAAAGTTATGGCATCAAGTTGCATTTGCATGTTATTAAGGTTATTTTTTCGTAATTTTTTCCCTATATCCCTTTTGTTTATCTTACGGCTAGTAGAGCTTAGTATCGTAATTATTTTAACAAAATTACTATAGAGAAATTATTTTACCGCTACCTCAGTAAGCATATTTGGAATCTGCATAATTAAAGTTTTTTTTTCTTTCTTTTTTTCTTATTACATTAAAGGCAGAGCTGTTCAAGCTAAAAGAGAATTTTAAATTAAGATATTCTTACAATCTTAAAGCCTGCTTTTGCTTTGTCTGAATATTCAAGCTTTTTTTAATAGCAGTTTCAAATTTTGTTCGTAATTATATTTTTTCAGTATTTCTTTTTAGAAATATTTTTTCGTTATTGCTTATTTAATTTTTGTTTTAATTAGAAAACTATCTTTTGCTCTTTCAATAAAACTGTACGATTCCATTTTCTTTCTTATGAATCAAGATTCTATATGAGTAAATTTACTCCTGATTTTTACCTAAATTTTTCGACATTTTTTTTCCAAAAACAATCTAGAAATGCTCTTTATTTAAAAAATCGTTTTCAAAACCTTTTTCTTTTATATTTTACTTTTTAATTTTTTACAAAATATCTCGATTTTGATTTCGTTTATTTAAAAATGTAAATATTAGCGCAATAGAAAAATAACAATCAAAGATTTCTATAAATTAAGAATTAAAGACTTCTATTAATTAAGAGTTCGTTCTTTTCCCCGCTGGATGTTTAAAGAATCTTGGTATAATCATTCTTTTTTCTAGTATGATTTTAAATTAAACAGTCAAACCATAATTTCCTTAGAAAATATTCTTAATCTTTTAGTCAGTGGAAATATATAAACGTATCAAAATAATTTAAATTTAATTAAATTTATTTTAATTAAGATTACTTCTATAAAAAATCTTCCTCTAAATTCATTATATCTGCTTTAAAAATAATTTCAATTGGATAGAATATATTTATGAAATTAAAATTACACGGAATGTTTTGGAACAAACGTTTGGAAATTGTGAAAACAATAATGAAGAATATTTTTGTCATAAATATTCAGTTATCAGTTAGCAAAAATTCTTCATTAGTAGCCATTTATCACAAAGAAAGGAATCTAAATCTAACTATACACCAAAAACATAAATTCCATTTCTTTTCTCATATAAATGAAGGAGAAAACAATATATTGTGATTCATCGATGTATTGTCAATACTTTTCCCACCATTAATCTTTATCTTATTATTCACTCTCTTTCTTTTTTGTTCTTTTCTCTGTATCCAATTTTCAGAGCATTTTTCTTTCCAAATTATATCAAATAAAATTTTTATGATCTCGATTTCGTCCACAAGATATCATCTATGGAGTGATTTCAAGTTTTTTAGACATCAAAGAATGGTGTCAGTTTTTCCTTATTCTCCTAAAATTATTTTTTTCCTACCTGATTAGGGATTTTTTTTATCCTTTGCCTTAGAGTCTTATGCTTGTTTTTTATTATATATGGGGAATTTCCACAAAACATATTTAATAATAATCGAAATGAAGAAAATTTCTCCCAGATACTTTTTCTAATCGCATTACATATGCCCAATGCTCTTGAAAACTATATAAAAAAATGTAATTTCTAAGTGTTTACATTTGAAATCACTTTGGTGACATAATTTGGGTGACGTAATAAGGAGAAAAAAATAACCATTTCCTTAACAGTTATTTTTCGAAATATTTTTTATTATGTTATTAAAACATCTAAACATTGCACATCATTCGTTATACAACAACAAGGAATCATTACAATATATCAATCGATATTTTGATGATCGTCTGATATCCCATTATATTGGGGAATATTTCGAACATCGCCTCAAGAGAAAATGAAATATTTCTTTAAAAAGAATTGTTAAAAATCAGCAGAAACTAGCCAATAAGGCTGAATAACACTAAGCCATATCTCTCGAATTTCTCTTACCTATATCTTTATAAATATTTTTTACTCCCCTCTTTCCCAGAATAAAAATTGCGACAGTGAGTAAAACGTGAATGCTGCAAGTACTCTGATTTTTATTTTCACATTCGAGCGTTTTGATCTTCTAAGTCTGGTAAAGAAACACAAGTCTATATTTATGGATGTCTTTCTGGCCTCCGATTAAAATCAAAATTTGATAGTAAACGCAAATTTAGTATCAAAATCATATAACAAATTAATCTAAAATCGGCCTGCCATCCAATGTGAGTAACATTTTCTACAGATATATTCTTTAAATACTAAAACTGTGCACCAAATATCATTTATCTAGCTCGCTGCATCTTGTAATTATAGTGTTTGTTCACTTGCATGCGGGCAATCTTCCTATGACTAGAATGAAGGACATGATTAATTCCGAATATGCAATTAATTTTGTGCAAAAAAAAATTCATAATCAAATATACGATTCCGATTTTACAAAATTTATATTTAAAGAAATAGAAGTAGTAAGCTTTAGAAAAAGCAGAAAAATGTAAAATTTATAAAATTAATATGATTATATTGTTTCAAATCTTCATTTTCCCAGGGAATTTAATAGCATGCTGCAAACGTAGCCTTAAGGTTTCATTGTACCAACTAGAGGGAAAAAATATTTCTTATTGGATAGAATTGAGAAAATTTCTCAGGAAAAGCATCATTTAATTTAATTACAGGGAATGAAGAAGAAATGCATTATCTGGAATTCAAATCCTTCTGTTGCTGTATTCCTGACGAACACATTTCGCCATTTTCTTATCACCTCAATGCATTTTTTATGATTGGGATTTTTATTTAATTAATTTTTAATGCTAAAGTAAAGAAAAGACCAATACTCTAAATTGCTTTTGCATCCTTTCAATCAGTGATAAAGCTAAATTAAAATAAACACATTTGATTTCATTCCGAAATTCATCATCATATTTCAATTTAAACGGGATTATGGGAATTATATATAAATATACAAAAAACAGCACTCTATAGGAAAGATTACTATCTACATTAGAATTAAAGATATGATTTGATTAGATTAGATTAGGTTCAAATATATTTTAGAGAACTAAAATACACACCTAACAGACTTTAAAAAGACATTTTGATTTATTAAATGATCCGTAATACATTAAAGATTTTCGCAATCAATCTCAAAAGTCATCTTTACACAAAATTTACTTTTATAACATTTTTAAATTTAAAAACTCTGTTTCTTGAATGCTATTTTTTTCACCTGTAAAGATTTCTTAATTCCTTGCATTCTTTATTATAATATTTTTTTGTATAAGTTTAATAAAAATTTTCATTATTGAAAATTAAAATAATAAGGAATTCAAACCTTTTTCATAGTTATATCGGATATTTAAAAATGTGAAAAGGATGAAATCTTCTAACTAAATGTTCGCTCGTTTCTTTCAGCTCCAGTATTTTATAATTTAATACACTTATGCATTCGTGATGACGATAAACTATTTCAATATTTTAAGAATTTATTTATCAATTAATTGTGGAATTTAATTAATTTGAAATTCCGTACATGCTATGCCAAATTGTAAATACTGTTAGAAAGAAAAAGGATTTCAAATTTATAAAAATTTAAAAAAGGATTTAGTTGACTATTTTGTTAGACAGCATTTTATAAACTGCGTTTTTCAAAGTTTTTTTAATTAATTTTATTTGTTTTACTAATAATGATAAACATTGAATAAACATATATCTTAATAATTGTGTTTAAAAAGATCATACAAAAATCAAATCAAAATATAAAATAAATAAATAAATAAATAATGAACTGTTGAAATTGTTTGATCAATTTCCTCAGTTTTTTAGACCATGTCAAAGATATTATCAATTCATGAATTCTTATTGAATTGATCAAAGTTCAACAATTCTTTTTCATCAATGTTTCAGCAATGCTTCTATTTCGATCAAGATAGGACTGTCAAACAGAAAACATTGGCGAGTATTGTTCATATCATTAAAAATCTGTAAGACCGCTTTCCTACTGTATTAGTTTTATGTTAAGAAAAAGATACTTATATGTATTTTTGAGGAATGTCAGGACAATGAATACGGGTCCTAGTGACAATTATAAAGATTTTCGACATAAATTTGAAGATTCAGTAAAATCAAAGAAATTCGAACTTCTCTCTCTCTCTTTTAAACATTCAATTAACACTCTTCCGTGTGGATGCCGGGGTAGCCTGGTTGATAGGGCGTTGTACTCGCATTCCTTAGGTTGTGAGTTCGAGCCCCACCAGCCGAAAACTCTCAGTGTGTGTGGTGGCTGGCGCACATTTATATCTGTCTTGGCACAAAGTCCTTCGTGTCGAGAGTAATACTACTGGGGGTACTGGTTCAGAAGTGACGGTTCTCTGATTCAAGTTTAAATTACGATATGTGGATGAGTGAATGTAATGCATGAATGGTGTCCGCCCCGTAAAAAGGATTGTGACGCGTGAGTAGTTAAGTCGTACTCTTGGTCCTAGATGACGCTACTTTAAAAACAAAAGATGCTCACTCGGCTTAAATCGCTGACAGTTATCTGACAGCGAGCTTGTAAAGTGCCATAAGTCACAACATACAACGTAACATTCTTCCATGTTACTCTCTCAAACGAGTTAATCTCTTTGGAGTTCGTCCGAAATATGATCCAGTAATAGTTTGAGATATTAAATGTTTAAATAGTATTATCATATCTATTTGTATTTATAATATTTACAAGTGAATTTCTTTTTTTTATATCTTAGCTGTGTTTTTGTTACCTATTCTTCGTGATTTCTTGAAGGTTCGTGGAATGAAAATCTACTAGTCATTATTCAACACCTTGATCTACATTCAAAAGATAATAGATAAGAATAGTATCATAGAAGTAGAATTTACATAAAAGTAATATTTTCAGAGAAATAATATTTTCATTGAAGTATACTAGTAATCCAAATAAACTAAAACACATTTCAAATGAAATATACGTATTAATTTGATTAATTTTATTTTCCACTATTGCATGTTGGATGGCAAGCAGTTTGGATCTGAATCGAATAGGATTCATGAGATTCAAATTATAGATATGTTAATTTCAAATGAATACGTGTTTATAGCAAGTCAATTGCATGGAAATTTTAGAATTTATGTGGAACATTTACCAGCATTGAAGGCTTTGAATTTTTTAGTGTCAAAAAGCCGTGAGAAATACAAGATGTTTTATTAAATTGAAAAGGTATTCTGGGAAACATTGACGAGTCCTCAATATTTGCGACGTACACATCAATAAAACAATAATATGGGATCACCTTAATTTAAGATTAAGTAATATCATTCCAATCCAGAGCTAAAAAACACTACTGTTCAAGGCTAAATTATGAAGAAATTTTAAAATATCTCATTCTAATTCTATCAAAGAAATAGTTTTTGCTTAAATCTGGATTCACTATCATGAAAAAGAGGGAAATCAAAGGCAGTTGGTAGTAGTGAATTGAATATATTCGGAAAAAGACTTTGAATAAAATTCAGAAGCATTTTAAGGTGCTATAACTCTTTATTTTGTTAAATTAAACTTGCTGTTGATATCACAAATAGAGCTAACAAAAAAAAAACGGTTATTATCCTTAGCTGTGAAATTGGCAGCCAACTCGAAATAAATTTATAGATAAATTACTTCAACATGGAATATTCTTTTAAGCTGCGGTACTGCTGATACACAAATTTCATTTGACGGCATATGAAGGATTTAGCATTCTTCTTAAAATTTGTAAATGCTTTAAACAATATACTGATGTTTCCTACAAAGCTGAATAATATTTTAAACTTTATATACTTGAACTACATAGACTTTATATACTTGGACTACATAGACTTTATATACTTATACATAGACTTTTTATACTTGCAATTGCTTTTTTCTGGTAATTTGTATTAGTTTAGAGAGCATTGGATTGGAGAGCATTGATCTAATATTTTTAAACATAAGGAAACAAAAAAGAGTATCTTGACAGTTAAAATGGCATTTTAATCTCATATTAACATATTTTTACCAATCCTTTACGTGATGTCATAACGCATACATGAAATACTCGGAATCGTATATCATTGTAAGATAAGAAATAATTTACATGTTAGTATTTGCAGAAAACATCAAAGATAAAAGTACCATAGGATTAGTAAGCGAAAAAAAAAGTTATTCTGTGTTGTCTGCACTTTACAAGCCCGCTTGCAGTTATGAGTTACAGTTCGAGTGAGCGTCTCTTATTTTTTCCGTAGTGCTAACTAGGGCTCAGATAGAACATTGAAGAAGAACAACCGAACGAAAAGGGACGCACATATCAAAGGGAATATGCGCTATCCCTATGCCAGGCTAAAAATATATATATTCTAAATGACGTGTGCTAACTTATTCAAACCTCATCGGTGTATGGAATCAGAAGTATTCCGCAAGACCCTCGTCAAGATGACGAAAATGACGGATGAGAGGGCAATCCATCTTCAATCTTCCAGTCAGAACAATTGTTAAGGTGCTTTACCTATGACGACTGATGTAACGATCTCAAGGTCAAGAAAACTATGTAAAAGAGCATAACTTATTTAATAAGTACAATTATATACCGGATTTATTTGTATGCAAATAGTGAAATCTTTGATTTACATATGATTTTATAATTAATTAGCTGGTACCCGGCGCATTGCTACCTCAGACGAAATATTTTTGGAAATATCGTTTGAAATTTGAAATAACTGATTTGTTTAATTAGGAATGATAGAAAAAATTATATTTATTTTCTTGTTGACAATGCATACATTCAATAAAATTGAATATATTAATGAGAAGTATGAATAATATTTATTCTTTTTTTTACTTTATTACTCAAGTATACTTCATGATGGACAATATTTTTTCCCCGTCTTCAGTAAAAACATATAAATTTCATGGATGTCAGATTCATGAGCATCCAGCATACACCTGGCCATGCGAAAAACATGGATTTTCTAGGATAAAAGCAATATGTTAGTCAAGTTTTATCGTTAACAGATGAAAGTGCGGCAGCGCATAAAATACGAACAAACAAAACTACATTTTTGTATATTGGTTATAATAATTATACTATGCCTATAACCTTCGCGCTAGTGTAAGCAATAAGTTGGCAAAGTTTTATCGCAATTGCATGAATGGTACAACAGCGCATGAAAAACGAACAAACAAAAATCCAGTTTTATATATTAGATACAACAAACAATTGGATTAGAAAGGTCGTCATAACAGAAAAAATGGTGCCTTAACTGAAGTGGAGTTACGCAGTTTAGTATTGAACGGCTTAATGTTATATGCTTATTCTCCAAAGAGTAACGAAATCTATAAATTTCAATACAAGCTTATGTCTTAGTATTTATTTCAAGAAATATTGAAGTATCAATAAACCAGTAGATAAAACATTATATTTTGTTACATAAGGAATTTTTGATCCACTTCTTCATCTATTTAGTGCGTCATTTACCCTGTAACAAAAAAATTTCTGTTCCTTTCCGAAGATGTAAGTCACTTTAAAAATTTCTTGTAACAATTGTGCTAAACTTTTCGGACAAGTTAATTTAAAGGTTAAAAAAAACTCGATTTTTTTTGACGAGACACTAGATTGATATTTCAAACGTATAAAAATTGAGCTGTACCAATAGTGAAAGTACTTTCTAGAAGAATAGCATTCTTTGAAAAAAATTACAAAAAGAGAGCAGTTAAAAGAAATATCAGAGAAAGGAAATAAAATTAGATTTTTTTTCGTTTGGTAATATATTTTTTTTCATGTTTTCTACAGATAAAAACTGATTCCCAGTTGTCCAGTTGGGCGAGCAATCAGATTCGGCATTTGATTGGTTAGTTCGTTTACAAGTTCCACAATAGACCACATCAATTCACATCGCTTTCTTTTTTTCTTTTCTTTATTTTTATCTCTCTTTAATTTTCGATCACGTATAAGACGATTTCAGACTCCTTTTTTCATAATTTTTATAGGCTTAGTAATTTCCTATATTTTCAAAAAATAAATATGAAAGAAACATGATATAATTTTTTTTCAATAAACTGAGCTGAAAAATAGGAAGGGGAAACTGATGTGAAATGAGGATGAATCAAAAATGAAAATTTTCTGACTTTTAATTCATAGTATATGAAATTCTTTGAAAATATTTTGGGCTTATTTTTTTTCCTATTATTAAATTGGAATTATATTTTTCAACTTGGAAACACAAAAAATGATTTGAATATTTTTTGAACGAAGTAATTTTTTATTAAAATATCCCTTCCACAAACACTATAAATGCTTTCATATACCACGTAAAAAATCATAATGGATGGCGGAAGTAGAAAAAAGAACATTCTGTAAAATCTGATCAGTGAAATATAATTCATTCTTATATCATAGAATATCTTTACTAATCGCTGACCATTAGGCTTATTTCTAAAGCGTTAGAATTCATAATTTTCCATTTGGAAAAAAAAAATGTAAAAGGTGAAAAAGCATTTTTTTCCATATTTTTAGGATGAGTCTACATATTTCTTAAAGCCAAAAGCATTTTCTTTGATTTTATGCAGTATCCAGATTCTAATCGTTATATTTGATGAAAAATCTTGACATTCTAACATATGCAATATAAACTGCATCATTTAAGAATCCCTGAAAGTGATAGCTGTCACATTTCGATTTACTATTCCGAATATTTAGGAAGAATGGTTGCAGTTAAAATATAAAGTACAATTTTAAAAGAAAGGACGTGTTTATACGAGAACATGGAAAAGACCAGGACACACATTTGCCATTTTTTACATTCATGTACGTTCTCTATTATGGCTTTATCATTGACTAACCCCACCATGAATAATGCACACAACGAATTGTAATGGAATATAGTAAGGCGCAAATTTTGCATTTTGAAACAAGAATTAATCTTTACATCTTTTGCGTATATATCGCATTATTGTCATATGTAGATGATATATTTCTTTTTACATTGGCTTTATATTTCTGTTTTGAATTTGTAGATTATTATTTTCCAATTCTCTTCTTCAGGAGTTACATGCCATGTGCTTTCTCAAGCATTTATTTTTCCCTTAGCTACTAATTATTACAAGTTCTACTTGTAATAATTTCCTGGTTGTAAGACATTCTTTTGGAATACTCATCCGATGCGAATAAGTTATCCCAATTCCCTAGCATCCACAATGTCTCTAAGATGACATTTAGCTTTTTCGAGGGCATAGAATCAAGTCCCTGCTCATTTGCTTTTACCAATTTTCATGGATACAAATTCTCCAAACTGTGGAAGTTCAATTAGAATCCAGGAAGGGGAAACCAAGAGTGGAATCGGTTCAAAGACGAAATAGTTGATAAGCGGCAATAAGAGTGTTTCTAGTTGTGGCTTGTTTTGCTATGAATAAGAATAATTGTGATATTTCTATTATTTATGCCAATATTAAGCACCTCTGCATAGTGCATTTTGTTAATTTATTTTTAACATAATAATCAAGACAAAAATCGTAGTTCTAAAAATATTAAGTAATTTATCACTGATACATTGTGTTTATAAGAATATATTAGAAAAAGTTATAATTTTAAATTCACGTTAACTATACTACACCAATCATCTTGGAACTCTAGCGGTAAGAGTTCCTTTAGAGTATTTGCAATAAGGCAAATTTACAAAATCAGTCTGATTATTGAATTTCAGGCTTTGCTAAGGATTTATTTTGAAATATTAATTGAAAATGGATGGTGAAGAATCGCTAATGATTTTTTAAATGTCATGAGTTTTCGCATAGGAAGAAAATCGGATAAAATAGTATACTGGTTTGGTAAAGGGAACACTGTCGTGAGAGTATACTATTATACCAAAACACACACACAAAGCACTGAAGTTATATTTCTTCTATTATTCTTGAAAATGTAGAGAAACAGAGGGCAGTCAAATATTGGTGATATATTTAGAAATTACATACTTTCGTATGACATCGGACAAGGGGTTGTGTTTGAGGGGCTAGTTAATTAATGTTACTTATTATTTATATATGAAGATGAATAAAATATGACATATCAAAAAATAAATCCTTCAAAACTTTTTTTTTCAAAACCTTAATATCAAACTTTAATTTAACAAGAAAATTTTCATTAATTTTGAAGAAGTTATTTATGCCGTTTAATAAATAAATGAGAAAAACTACCGTGCAACATACATGCTTCCTTTTTTATTTCGCAACGGTGTTATTTCATTCAAATATTATGAAATAATCAAAAATATTTGAAATCTGAGATGAAAAAGAGTTCCTTATTTCGCTTTCATTATCTCGCTCTCGTATTTATTATTTACAACTGTTTTTTATGCCTAATTAAAAATATTCAAGAATTCTTTATTTTATTATTTGATGCTATATTTTGAAGACAATGTGAATGACGAAAACGGACTTTTAAAATGGTGAATTTTCTTACTTTAATACCTTCGTATAAAATACAGAATCTAATAAAAATTTCAAAAAAAAAACTACTTTCGAAGAAGTTATTAACAAATCTTAATAAAGTCATAATTTCTTAATACGTTTTTTTATATTTTTTCACTTTCACTTTTTTAAAGTATTTAATGGAAAGTTCTGATATCGAGTTGTGTTGCATGTTATTAAATTTTTGCAACTGTTTTTCTTATCTTCTGTTCATTTTCTCTATGACTTCTGTTGATTACGGACCTAATTACTTCAACAAAATTACTTTACAGAAATTAGTTTACCTGTGTCTTATCTATTATATGTAGAAATTTTAAAATGAATTTTTTTTCATTCTATTCCAAAAGGAACAGTTCAAATTAAAATAGATTTTCAGTAATATTATTTGAAAAAGTTTGTAAGCTTGATTTTGTTTTTTTCTGAAATTTAAAGATTTTTTAAATGAAATTTCGTAATACTTAGTCAACATTCATGATACTTTTCCGCAATATTACTTTTAAAAACAAAAATATCTGCGTCTTTTTTTAACGTTTTCTGTGCTTAGACATCCTAAATATTTTTAAGGTTTTTTTTTATTTTAAAATCTAAATATCGTCATAAATTCAAAAGACAATTTAAGACTTTAATGTCCCAAGATATTCAACAGTATTATTACATAAAATTCCCGATTCAGTGCGTTATTTAAAATATCCGATAACATGGTGGAACTGTCGTGCGATATTGTGAGGTTATAGAAGATAATATGTTCACATGGTTCTTCAAATGTAGATTGTGTAATGATTATGTGACTTGTTGGCATGATTCCTGAACAGAAAAGTGATCAAACAGTGTTCATTCTTATTTTCTTTTATGCATTTATTTATTTTAAAATGATGAAATTATGGCCATGGCGTTATCTGAGTTGGTTATTGATGAATGTTTTGATAAATATTTGTCAAACTAGTTCATAAATTCGTTTTATTAAAACAATTTAACAAATTTATAAATAAAAAAGAAATAAAAATCTTTTTAAATTATACAATCTGTCAACAGCAAAAACATTCATTCGATTGTTTATTACTAATTGAATATTATATTTAGATTCTTTTAAACAATTGGTGCAATTTATCACTTTTAGACATCCTCTGAAAGCGGCCAAAACCATATTCTGCTGTTGATACATTTACGATTTATTTGTGCCTGTATCACTCTGTTGATAAAACACTTTAATTAAAATAGTTACTTTACTGTTTTTATTTCAAAACTTACTAACATTCCTTTTAATGAAGAAAAATGAATATATGTTGAAAATTTCACTTTAGATTTTTAATGAAGCCATTGACCAGCTTTCAAACCCCATTACATAAAAACTACAACTACAGCTGAAAAGACTGTACCTTCATATATAATATCCGATTTTAAAAATGTCGGGAAAAAAGCCTTTTTGAGATTTTATTTGAAATGGAATAAAAGAAAAAAATTCTGAAACCATGGCTGTAATTTTAGTTTTCATTTTGGACTAAATACTTTGTTTTCATAAGAAAATAATACTAGTCCATTAAGATAAATATCTTTCGACAAAGTATTAAGTAAGACATAATGAACTGTATAAATAGTGAAAAATTACCTCTCCTTTTTCAGTGAGAATAGCGAAATGTTCCTTTATTTTCTAATTCTTTAAAGGAATGGTCACATTATGTATAAAAAAAAAATCCTTTTTCGCATCCTAAAAATCCTTCAGTTTAACCTAAAATAAAATGTTGATTCATTCTTAAATTCATCGAGGTTCTTTCTATAAAATTAAATTTTTTTCCAAACTCATTTTTTATACTTTCAATAGTTTTGTGGAATTTTCTTCAGGATTAAAATTCCGACGATGGCATTTATTTTTTCTTTTTCCTAAAAGCGGAAAAAAAATCTCATCTCTGAAAAAAAAATTATGCTCTAAAAAGTATAATCAATTAAAAGCTGTATTTCCTTAAAAGACATTTTTAAAAAAGTCATGGTTTAGTTTCAGATGTGTCTTAAACCATTTTTTCAGCAAATATAGCCAGGCCCATTAACCAGGCACACATAAAAGATGTAAAGCTTAATATGTTTAGAAAGATTAATTCTCTTAAAAATGTATTTTTGTAGAATATTTATAGGTAATCATTTTTACATCACTTTGTTCATCAACCACCAGTGATCTACGAAAGAGAGTTGCAGATTTTAAAGTGATGCAGGTCTCCATAAAAAAATGCATACTTTTTTTTATTTAGAAATCATTTTTTGCTTTTGCACTAAGGAAAAAGAAAGAATCAAATATCGCAAACGCACTTTTTTCAGTCTCCAAGTTTCCGCTTATAACAAACACAATTAAACCAATATTCAAGGTAGAATAGAGGAAAATATTGACAAAAAAATCAACTTTCAAAACTTGTATCATTTCAAATTTGATAATAAATGATAGCAAATTCTTGGATACCAGTAGAAACTTTAAGAGCAATCAATCCACTAACATTCAAAGTTCCTTCCTCTTAAGCTTCTTTTTGATTTTGTACTCGAATAAAAAGTTTCGAAGTTATTTTAACAGGCTGCATCTGATTCTTAACAGGAAATTACGTTTAGAATATATATATATATATATATATATATATATATATATTATTTAGAAATATATATATTAATTAGTTCTAACTACAATTTATTTAAAAAAACTAACAATGCTTGTCGACATTAACACTTTACCAACTCATTTATGTATCTATTATATCGTATTGTTTTCAAAATTTATTGAATATTATTTGCTGCGTTACAAACTATAATGTCTCCTGTTAACAACTGTTAATTGTCTCCATATCTAGGCATTCATTGTGGAGTTTTCTTTTCAATACATTCTTCTTTATCGGTTTCATCAATTTTTATAGCTTGTCCTTGTTTACAAACTGTTCATGATTTTTAAAAATTTTACGAAAAAGAGTTTGCGAAATTTTGAACAGCAACGCAGGGCTTGGTTAGGTCATTTTAGGCAAACTTTCATACCTACTAAGAATTGAAACTCATCTTTTAAAATGCATTTTGTGTGTGGAATTCAATCTCGTATAACGATGGATTATGAGTGCCGATTGAAACATTCGTAATTCGCTACTTCCCTATATTCTTTGATAGTACCTTTGCAAAAATACATATTTTGTTTATTCCAAAATTTTTGCATTTTCTAAATATTAAGACACCTTAAGGTCAAAAAGGTCTTTCTCAATATCATTTTATTCATCTCGAAGATGTTGTTATATTCACAGGGTAGTATTTTGTAGATACATACATGTAAGTCCTTGAAAGTCACTGGTGAATTTCTTGTTTAGGGTCTAATTTTCCCCCTTCTAACACACCAGATAGGGGCCACAAGAACGTTGAAAATAAGACCAAAAACTGCTTTTAATCAAACAAATCTGTAAAAGATGCAAAACTATAAAATACATAACATTAACATTAACACTTTGTGAAGTATAGTTGATCACGTTCTTATCGGTTACATTCTGTCAAATATTAATTAGATATTTAGTAAAGTATTTATAAATACCAATTGTCTACTTAAATTAATACTTGTGATCAAATGTGGGTGCCGAGAAATTCTGAATCATAATTAATAAATTTAAAAATGCAGATTTTCCCAAAGTTATTAAAATTTTAAAAAATTCCAAAATAAGTCACTAACATGACGATTAAATTAAAAATAATTTAATAAGTGACAGTAACTTCACAAGTTTCTTAAATCAGAATCTCGCAATATTCGAGGACAGGAAACATTCCAAATCTGCCGGGTAGCAGTACATATATAGAATTCGAAAAGCTTATAGATATATCTTTGACAGTTAATCCATAGATATATGTAAATTATGCATGTAAGATGGCGATAAAATAACTTTCTCTGTTTGGAGGTATCTACGGCAAAAGCTAATAAACGGAAGAAAAGCGTATTTCATATAATATATAAATTTGAATTCCGTATCGAAAACATGGGGAAATGAAAAAAAAATCCAAGAAAACAACTGACTAAAGATAATAAAAAGCATCAACAACATAAAAAGTTTCGCTTCTGTCAGAACGAAAATGCTGAAATCAATTAATTTAAACAAACGCATTGAAATAAGACATAGTGTGAAGTTTCAGTAACTTTTTATTAGCAAGATTTGATTGAAAGAAAGATATTCAATATAAAGAGCACAGAAAATATTCTTAATTGATCTTCGCTTGTAGACAAGTCAGATTTCATGTACAAATTTTTGTGTTGTATATCTTTATGGAAAACATCCACCCCTATGCTTTTAACACTCCCCTTATAAAATTTGGTTTCATTTCATTCATTAGTTTCAGCTACAGATGCCTCCAATCAGAAAAGGTATGATTCCATCCGCATGAATCATCTGTAATTAATGAATAGATTTCTTAAATCTCCTATATACGCTCTAAGGAGTATGAATTGCAAATCAGAAATAAATTATTTAATAATACTTTACAGCCCTTTTCCTGAATTTTTGAATGTTTTTTTCACAATATTTGATCAAATGAAATATATCTTTAACGTATGGCGCTCCATCACTTCTTTTTACAGATATGTTTAATTTATTACCTTTCAGTTTTTAAAGTACTGCGTGAATTAGAATGTCAGATTTAAATTAAGTCTACATTTACTGAACTCAGTCTATCACGTCAAAATTTATGTTCACTAACTGTGTTAATATTTACGATTTCTTTTGTAATATAAAAACCAATTTCATAACAAAACACCTTCAGAATTTTTTATGCACATTAATTATCCAAAATTCCATTGATTCACTAGAACACCCTCCATAATCGCTCTAAAAGTCCCCCAAACATCGTTTCTTTCCCACATTGTCCCAACGAAAGCGTGTTTAGGATTGAGTCAGGGGAACTCTTGATAATTCGCAGTAGCCTGGCAGGAGGAAATGTATGCAAAGTACTGCGGTGAGGTCTCAAGTGTGTGTGTCTGAGGGAATTGAGTTTTACTGCAGTGGGGGGACGGGAAATGAAGAGCTAACCTCTTGTTTCTGTGGAGTGATGTTGCACCCACTTCGAGCGACAAGAACATGTGTTTCTATCACACGCCGCTCCTTGCTTCAAAGGGGGCGGGTGAAGTAATAAATTAAATTATATATCGGATGAATCGATAAATAAGCAGCTATCGATATTTCTGTGCATATCAATTCTTAATTATATTATTTAATGCGTTATGAAACTGGATTATGAATTATTAAACTGTTAGGAATCATCAATTTAAAAATGTATATAGAAAATGATATCTATTGTTTAAAATTTCTTCGAATTTGGTTATGAAAAAAAAATTAGCAGCATATAAGTATGTTAAATGAAATGTCGGATGAATCGATAAACAAGCATCTATTGATATTTCTGTTGGCCTTAATTTTTACTGTTATTATTTAACTCGTTATGAAACTGGATTATGAATTATTAAATTGTTAGGAATCCACAGTTCAAATATGTATCGAGAAAATGATATCTATTGCCTAAAATTTTTTTCGAATTTGATTTTGAAAAAAAAAAATTGGCAGAATATATATGTGTTAAATTTTATATCGAATGAATCGATAAATAAGCATCAATCGATGCTTCTGTGGACGTCAACTTTTACTGCTATAATTTAAAGCGTTATAAAATTGGATTATGAATTATTAAACTGTTAGGAACTATAAATTTAAAAATGTATAGAGAAAATGATATCTATAGCTTAACATTTCTTAAAATTTGTTTATGAAAAAAAAATTAACAGAATTTTCAAAAATGTGAAATTATATATCGGATGAATTGAGAAATAAGCCTCTAAGCATTAATTTAAATGTATATTTATAAAATTATATCTATTGCTTAAAATTTCTTAGAGTTTGGTTATGAAAAAATTAGCAGCATGTAAGCCTGTTAGAAGAAATAAAAAGAAACTAAGATATAAGAAAATTATCAAAATATTTTTTTTTTAATTTTTAAAAATTAGTCAAAATAAAACTTTTTGAAAACCATGTTCCCATAAATATGCGGATAGATGAAGTTTTTAAATATGTATATTGAAAATACATCTAAAAGATGATAATCAGTGTTTAACATATTTAATTGAGTTTCGTAGTGAAAAAAAAAATGTTACACGGAATAATTTATTATATTATTACATTTCATTTTTCTTGCATCAGGTTTTACCATTTACATTTATTTATTATGTTATTAACTTATTATTGCATTTCATGCAGTAAATGCATTTCATGCTTATCATTAGCAGTAATATAAAATATGAAATAAAAGTAATAAAATATTGAGAGATAATATAGTGCCTTTTTTTAATGTTTTAAATGCATATTTTCAGATGATAAATTCTTAAGGTAAGAGGCAAAATACGACTATATAAATGCTTATACAAATAGACAAATGGACGAAGTTTCTGTTTGGCATTTGCAATATTTGTATATATATTTTTATATAAATATTTAATAATCGAATATATTGTTGGAAATTCTTTGTGTCTTCTATGGGCATCAACATATTTTTATTTAAATATTTTAATATGCTACGTATATCGTTATGCATTACTAAAATTAAACAATATATGAAATTCTCTTATAAATGAATGAATTAGTATTTATCAGATATATACACATGTTTATTTAAATTTCCTTATGGAAATATTTATCAATTATAGAAGCAGAAACAATAGGATGAAAATCTTATTAAAAATATAGTACGATATCTTTTTTTATATTTTTAATGTAATCAGAAATACAAACTGGAAAGGAAAGGTGTTCAAATCAGATATATATTTCACATATATTAATAAAATTCTGAAAACCCAAGAAAACATATAAAAATTCTTATAAACGAAGAGAACGAATTGATGAGCTGAAATAAATAAGAACATGGCATCATTAGAGCAAAATTCAGTCTTGTAAAAAAATTCAAATTTTTATTGGACTTTTTAATAAAATCATATAAAATACATGAACTAAGAATTATAAATTTAGTATATTCTGATTGTTTGTGTGTATATGTTTGAAAGAATTTTTAATACAATTATATATGTTTTTATGAAAAATTAGTTTACTTAAAAAAATCAACAAAATTTCATGACGAATACGTGAAAAATTAAACATGCAAACATAAATTTAAAACATGCAGAAATAAAATCAGATTTAAATAGAAATTTAATAGAGTTAATACATAATTTATGTCAGAAATATAAAATAATTTATTTTTCAGCATCATGGTTAAAAATATAAGCTAGCTTTTGTTTTAATTTAATGACTAATCATATTTTGACGGACACATATTCAACATATTTTACTTTGAATGAATATTTTACTTTTATAATGTTGAAGTTGGGTTTCATTTAAATATATCTCTTATGTTTAATAACGTTTTGTTTTTATTTCTTTTAAATTTTGGTTTGTTAATATCTCTGTTTTATTTTCATCACTTGCTTTTTAGAATTACGTAAGTGCGGTCATACTAGCTGTATAAAATTAATTTTTAAACATAACAGCACAAAAAGTATATGTTTTTTCTAGTTCATTTCAAAAGCATTTTCAGAAGGTTAACATATTCTACAACTTTTCCATCTTAACAGATAAGAAATCAAAATATCCTGTCTTATACAACTATTCTTCCAAAGCTAAATATAAATATGTATCTTATATCCTAAGTTTTAATTATTTGTTCAGAAAAGTTTTACTAAATTATATAGATCAAAACTATAATCAATAAGAGTAACATATCACATCAACTAACGTTTCTTGTTTTCTTATAAACTTGGATGAAATTTGTCTTTAACAGTCCTGTAATTTTTACATCTAAAAAAAATTTCGTAAATAATCGAGAGGCCAAATAGTTCCTTCATACATATATTTTTCGCCAAATTGAAATATGGTTCTTCGTTTTTATCAACATTTATAATGTTTTTTTTTGTAAGTAAAATTTTTCTATGTCTTACATCAAAATCGAATATGTAAAGAGCAGCATGTTTCATTAATTTCAACTTTTTGTTTTGCAAAAAAAAAAAAAAAAAAAACCATGAAACTACACTTAATTTGTCTTAATCTGTCCTGTACTTTTTCAATGAAGAAAAAGTTTAGATAGGTATAGTACATAATATGCCATGCATGAAAGCAAATATTTTATTATGATATTAAGGTGATATACATATAATTATGGATAGGACAATTGGTACATATGTTCTAAAATTTTCTTGTTCTTTAAAGACTGAATTAATCCAAAATCCCATCAGTCACTCTACTGTTCCACCAAAACGATCAATAATCATGCAGACATGTGTTCCATGCGGTAGATTTGGACCACATCCCTGTAGCTTCGAATTGAGAGCTCTCGGCTTTATCAGCGAGAAGCAAAACAAAAGACTAATTATGGTTGTCTAGTTCTGAAGGGTCCTCCATGTCCTGCACAAACCGTCTTATATTCTTTTTCTGACATGTCGCTCTCCACCACCCCGGCCATTGACAAAGCCAGCCGTAACCAACAAATCGCTATAGAAACAACACCGAATATCAAAATTTAACTGCCCCGTTGATTAATTGAATGCATTGTTTAAAAGTGTTTGCTGAAACTCTTTAGTTCCACGAACAGGAAAACTTTTCCCACCTGACCGTGTTTGACAATTTAATTTTTGGTGTAATCTTTGGGTTTAGAGAGAATGTACCTCGCTGTAATGTGTTCGCTTTAGAAGGTTCGTGTTGAATATTATGGTAGAATAATTTGCTCTGTAATGTAGTTCTGTGATCTTGTTAATGAAAGCAGCATTTCTTCCTAATGATCTTTTTTAAATAATTTCGATATCACTCTATGCTGAAGGAAGTTATCTTTAATTTAAAATTATTATCTGCAATTAAAATATTTTTCTTTAATTTAATTTTTGATATAATATTTGGTTCCAAAGAAGAGCCTTAGAAGGTTTGTGTTGAGTATTTTGGTGGAATAATTTGTTGCACAAAGTACTTTCTGTGATCTTGTTGACGAAAGCAGTATGTCTTCCTAATAATATTGTTTTCAATAATTCCGTTATCTATCCTAAAGGAAGATATCATTTATTTAAAAAAAGGGATCTTAACTCTTTATATATACGATTTCGTAATTCTGAAATATATCTCAATTCAGCATTTAGAATTCACAGTAATAAAAATATAATATATTTCCGTTTTAATAATAAAAAATAATAATTTACTTTTACTCACATTGAGTTGTTAAGGTACTCGGATATTTTTTTTTTTGTGAAATATTATGTGACGTTGTTAGTCTTTTTTCAGATTTAAAGAATAATTACCTGTATATCAAAATTTAGATTTTCTGAAAAATTGTAAGGAGATTATATGAATTTATTTTGGTATTGTAGTTGGTTTTAACACCGAATATCAGTCTATTAAAACTCGAAACATTAACATTAAATATTACATAATCGACTTTAAAAGGAAGAGCGAGTTTTATGCTTGTACAATCTTACATTTTGTTTAATTGTTAGTATTTTTTTATAAATTGTATTTACGATCCCGAAAAGGTGAAATCTATTTCTTGCGAAGTTTTATCGAAAAAGATGAAATAGTCAATCTATTTGAAATGAAATTATTTACTTAAATCCAAAATCCTTCTTTTATTTGTTACAAAAATTATGTTGCATCAATGAATCCTAAGGAATATAACTGTACATTACCATTTTGTAGTGAATTAAATTTTTGCAACTCGTCATGAATTTGAATGGCTAGAAAACATTTTAAACAACAAAAATTTCAAGAAATAAAAAAAATCAACTATATCTTTCCTGGGATCTCTTTAAATTATATACGCAGAAGATAAAAAAATTACTTTAATTTCCAAAAAGTGAAAAAAATATTTAATATGAAGCTAATTTTGAACAAAATGTAAATTTAAACGAAAAATCGATACATAAAGGATTTTCTTTTTGATTCTTGAAAGAGTATTTTTTTCCATCGATGATTACAAATCTTTCATATAAATTTGTGGGATTTTTTCACTCAAAGTAGAGTCATTAGTCTCACTATTAGAAGTATCTTATAATGTTTAAATTTGAAACGCTTATGCCAACATAAAATGAAACCGGATTTGGTTATCGTCAGATGGCAACAACTTTTCACGTTTGATTTGTTTACATACTTGCCACGGCAAGAAAATGTGAGGCATGGGATTTTATTTTTTTGAATTGGGTAATTTGAAATAGTAAATGTAACCAATGATGATGATAGTAAATCGGAATCGTCGAAAATAGTTAAGGCATGACAGTTTTGAAGAATAATTCACAAAAAGATTACGTGGTTTAGAGATCAAAGTTTAAAAACTGAAGGTCACATTGCTATTTAAATTCGTCATTAATAACCATTTGAAATACTCTGCCATTATTGCTGAATTATAATTCAAAATAATATGATCAAAACAATATGGTATATTTTTTGGATTAAGACCATCGAAGTTATTGATAAGATTAATCAAACTTAATATGATCAACCAAATCACCATTCTTGGCGTTTATTTCAATATTATTAACATTATGTCATCGGATTTTAATGAAATGCTTCTCATCAAACCAGTGGAAAAAAGTAAATTCAATTTTGAATTTTAAAACTTTTATTTTAGAAATTGGTGATTTAGTTTTCAATAATTGATTTAATATTAAAGTCAGTAGTAATTCATGCAATTTGAAACAATTTAAATTTGCATTTAGTAATGAATATATTTATAATATCTTATTACTTGCAAAAATGCATAACAATATGGCAAGCAAACGAAGCGAGCTGAGATCCCGTAATTTTCTGAAAAGAACCACAGTGCGATTCTTGAGAAGGTGAGTTGAGTGTAATCCTAGTATACTTTAAATTAGGCCAGATAATTTTTATTTCAAAGCATATCTGACTGTAATACTATTTTGTTATTCAATAAGTGTTATATTGTGTTTTTATGTAAATTTCTTCAAGACTATTTCATTGGATTTTCTGTAAAGAATTTTATTTTCTTTAAAATCGAATTCGTTTAATTACATTACTGAATATTTTGCCATGATTTATAGTATATACTCAGTATTTTAGAACTTTAAACAATCAATTCATGTATATATATAAATATATTT
>JAPMOR010079269.1:10365-49219 GCA_026543865.1 Argiope aurantia | reverse complement strand
ATAATCAAATACTTACAATAACTGTACAAGCGAATGATATAAACATAGATCTCATGCAAAAAGAAGCAAGTCTTGCTAGGGAAAAGAAATAATTTCTGTGTTTAGATGGATAGTGAAATGAAAAATTGGAAATAACTCTAACTTTGTAAGAAATTCATAACTTTGTGAAAACACGCATAAATTTCTTAACCCAGCTTTTGTAAGTTCAAACACACAGTCGCTTGCATTCGATTTGAATGAAAGGAGCTTATGTTTCCAGGAGAAAAATAATTTCCCCCCGATAAAAGACTTCGAGGCATTCATGTATCGCGGATAGCGGCTTGGCGTTTTATTCTTCAATATATTCCTAAAAGACAACTTTGAGCAGTTAACATGTCAAAAAGGGTGGCGCGTCATATTTCAAGCAAAATTAAACTGTCAAATACTCACAACAGGTGCTATTTAATTGGCTCTGAAGAAAAAGAAGTATCTACTGCGGCAACTTTAATATTTCCGTTAGGTGTCGCTAGAGTGACACACGGTTGAAAGAAAAATATCTTTGAAGAAAAGAGAAAAGAAATACCCCCCCCCTTCCGAGGAATTTAATTTTTCATCTATCTCGACTGCCTATTGGAGAGCAATTTCACACCTCGAAGTATCTCAGATACAAAAGATGATAACAAAAGTGAAATTAGTGTTTTTTAAATGATGATACGTCGACGCCGTTTATGGATTTTAGTTTTTGCCTGTTTGATGTGTGATAGACCCCATGTAATGAATTTAGATTGCGATAGACTAGCAGAAGCGATTGACAATTTTAAATGAGCTAACTATCTAATTATTCTACTATAATATTGTTACCAAATGAGTTCCATTTTTTTTTAAATGAAGAGAAAACAAATATCTTGGCCATTTTTTGGAAATTAAATTCATTAATATAATCATTTAATTATGACATATCAGAATAAGGTTAAAACTTTTATGAATGAAGAACAATTTTCTGTGACATTTTAGAACATAAGAGATTTCTACAAGATAATTTGACATACAAGAGGCGATATCAAAGTTGAAAATGACATTTTTTTAAAATGGCAAGATACCATTATTGATTTCCGAATTTGGGTTTTATTTTTGTATAGTAGTATCACAAAGCATTGATCTGTTAAATAAATAATTCGATTGATTACTTATATATATAAATTAATGAATAAAATTTTTTGATTGATAGGATAAGATAAACATTGCATAATAGTTAGTTTTTGCTTAATTTTTTTTTAAATTTTTGCTTAAAAATAAAATTATATTTACTTTTATTTTGAACAGAATATACTTAGAAATGTTTTACCTACAGAGATTTTAATACCATATGAAAGATCGAAATGCATAAGACATTATTTTTTCTAAAAAGTCATTAAATCAATCTTGATTTAGATCTCACTTCTAATATGGTGATCTAAAGGGACAAAAATTGCATTAATTTACTACTTTAATTATTTTACTACTTTAATTAATTTATTATTTAATTAGAAGAAAATAACAAGCAATAAGATATACAAAGCAACATAATCAATTATGTTTTTTAACTGTAAATATGAAACAAATTTTGTAATTTAAAAAGAAATAATTTACTTTTTATTCCTGTCAGCAGGAGAAAGGAGCATGATAGGAAATGTTTCCAATGTGAACATTAAAGAATGATTATTTTCATAAAATATTCAAAGAAAATATCTACATAAAATGTTCTAAATACTGCCATTTTCCCAAAATTAATTATTGGATCATAAAATGTTTCCTATGTTTGATAATTTATTAGATCTGATATTAAATATGTAAGAACTAATATAACTTTAATGTGATTGTAGCAATATGTATAGCCATTCTTTATAGACAGTGTTAGTAGTAATGCTTGCCTACAAATAAATTTAGACAGTAGTGTTTGCGCTATTTGACAACTTTTGAAAATGTGTATGTGACCTCTGTTTAATATTTAAAATTATTTTTTTAATTTATAAAACACGTGAAATGTGTGTCCAACAATATTATGTCATGTCATGTCATGTTGAGTCAAGTAAACATCATTTGTGGGTAATTATATTACATTATTTCACTGCAATGAAGCCTGCAACAGAAACAATGTTGAACATTTATTGTGAATATTTCCCTTAGAATACATAATGAGAAATATTTTTCGCATAAAAACAAATATTAAAATTATAAAAATTAATTTCTAAAGTTTAATTTGTAATACATCCTTTCTACGGACATAATTTTGTAGTTTAAAGCAACTGGTCATGATCCAATACTAACAAACTTTTCTATCCATACAAAGCATTCATTTTCCATAAAATATATTTTTTCAGTAAAATATGTTTTTAGAAATATAATAATGCTTCACTACTTTCGAGTTATTATACCCAAGTGGGAAGTTTTTAGTTACATTAACATCCTGCTTTAATTAACGTGATGACTATTTTATGACGAAACTCGTAGTTTTCAACCGTAAGCAGGAAATGAAGACTAAAAATTGAACTTTTGAACTGCGCACTTCGAACTTACACACTACTTTAAAGAAATGATATGCGAGCAGTTTTGAATTTGCCATGAGCCACATCCATATACACTTTAAATCTTTCAGCAGATCAGATCTCTAATCTGGAATCCTTTAGCCCATAATGCCTTACAACTAAGCCACTGTTATCTCTATTCCTTTGGGAAATGTTTATAGAAATTGAGATTTAACAACCTCGCATTCCGGCACATGAGATTAAAAGAAACATTATTTTGATTGCATCAAATTTATTTTAATTTGTTGGCAACAGTAAATATTCTAGCAGATACAGGAAAGAACGCGTGAGTAAACATATCATTGTATAGTTTATGCCAAACATAAATAAATTTATCGCGTTTAAAACGTATGTTTAAAAAACAGAGTTGTACAGATGCAAGTGTCTTTTGTTAGTGCTGATCCTGCAAATGTTTTTCCTGATTTACAACAAAGTGTTTCCTAATTTACAACAAAGTGTTTCCTTTTGACTAAATGATCCTCAACCAATATATTTAGCTCTTCAGTTTAATCAAAACATCCTTTGGTATAAAGTTGTTTTCGAAATCGAAGGTACGTATATTTTAATTTAATCTTCATTATGCCGAAAATTTTTGATAAATCTTCCACTTCATATCATCTGTCCATTTGCAATTATATCCTTTCCATCTCTTTATTTGGATTGAAAATTAAATTGTTTACTGACTATTACTCTTGTTTCTGTGCCAATGTGTTAAGTCTGGAATATTAAAATATTTTAAGCTATTATTCTGAATATAAATTGTAATACCGTATCTGTACAGAATTTGAGTTCAAGATTTGGGCTCACAGATATCGCCGGGGAAAAAGAAAAGTACAGCTTGGACATTAAAACAGACGGCCTTAAAAGGAAAAAAATATAGCTATGATTGTCTAACACTCAGCTGTCTATTGGCGATATTGGATTGCACACATTTTAGGGTACAAATATGCATAATTCATTTTTTATTCATGATCACAATTCAATTATTTTGATCAATTACCCAAGTTAGGGAACGAGTTCTAAGTAAAAAATAGATACATTTATATTATTTAAATAAATCAATAGTATACAAACTCGTATATAAATATCACACTATGAATAAAAGAATTTAATCATTAAGTTTAAAGTGTGCATGCGTCCCAAAATTCCGTATTTATATCACTAGAGTGAAAAAGTTAATAAATCGCTCCACCATGCATCTATTAGTCAAAAAATTGGAAAATTAAAGATCGAAAAAAAAGACATCAACACCGTTATATATTAACTACTTAACTGGTTTGCCCGTACGCCATAGTACGTGCATCAATTTATCAAATTTTGATGGTTGTAAGCAAAAAATAAACCATTCATAAAGATTATAATTCAGTATTAAAATTACTTCGAATAAATAGATCAGTCAAGTATCCGATGGATTTCCATTTGAATCAAAATAAGAAAATATTCTCAAAATAGAAGGGGTCACCTTATTAGATAGTAAATAAAATAAAACAGTTAAGTGGCTAAAACTTTCTTGAGGCAGTATTATCAACCAATATAGATGGAAAATAAAAACGCTTCCCTGAATTTTTATCTTACTTTTTTGAGAGATCTCCGACTGGTATATGTTAACTGTCTGCAAATAATGCAATTTCCATGCACTATTTTACACCATTACGTAATTCGCATCTTACATAAATACGTATATTTCCTCATACTTAATCCTTCGATGAATGCATATTAATAGTGAATAAATTTCGTTCGAATTTTGATATTCTAGAATCGCATTTAGTGACATAGAATGTTCATTAAACCAGAATATAATTTTTTTAACCTGCATATAACAATTATATCAACACAGGAATAAGCATATCAAAACAATAAGATCTTATTTTGTTTTAGAAAGTGCTTATTTTGTTTAGAAAGTAGATGCTGATTACCTAAGCTTAGTTTCTTTGAAAAATTGTAATGAAAATGTAATAATAAAGTGGGTATTTTACATATCTATTATATTAAGTCAAGAAACTAAATAAAATATGAAAGAAAGATAACTCTATCAAATATTTCAATGCATGCTGAATGCTTTTATATTTTTAAAAAAATACTTAGCTAATTTTAATTTTATATTAGAATTATATTATCACAAATTGAAGGAGATCTAGCTAAATGCAGTCACTCGTGATAGATAACTATTACGTCAACCAATTTGATTTTGAGTCCATTAGTCATCTAGTAGGTAAGAAATATTGTATCGTGAGATATAGATTTTGTGCTCGCCTTTATTTTTAAATTGATTAATAAGATGCTCTGACATCATCTCCGATATTCTTCAATAAAAATTCAATATTAGCTCCTTAACTGTGATCCCCCATCGAGTAATCAAATTTTTCAATTGGTAAATTTATATTAAGAAATTAACTTACAAAGGGAGGGTACGGGGGTGAAATCTGAGATCGGGATGATATTTACTATAATGACAGTATACATTTAGAATGTTCATTCATAAAAATATTAAAACGCAATGGCCAGTCAATTTCGAGAAAAGGGTTCTCAAACTTTTGGTCAATCTTATATACTGATAACTTGACTCCCGTCCCGATGATCCAGATAGCATGGTTGTCTAAGTAACCGTCTCGTATGGAGAAGGTCAGGGTTCAAACCTGGATATATATTTTTTCTTTTTTAATAACTTTTATTCAATTCAAAATTTACAAATATTCTTAGTTAATATGTTTTTAATTCTTTCTCATCAAAAATAAATATTTATTATCAAAATACATAATAATAAAATTAAAGTTTTAAAAGAAAAAAAATATAAATACGAAGGCATTTTTTAAATAAAATTATTTAAATTGAATTAACTATTTACAGATAGTTTTAATTAATACGCTACTTATTTTTTGCAAGTATAAATGTTTAATATTTTAATACTTAAATTGTAATTTAATATTAAAAAAAATATTAATATATCATAAATGGTGATAATTATTAACTATAAATACTCACATCGTAAAAAATTATTCAATATTTCTAAAAAATTATCCTATATACATTTACTTTCGATTATATACAAGAACTATAGTAGAAACATTGGAAACAAAATATATTTCGACAACTTGTACAATTCATAAATGATGATTGCCCACAAGAGCAAGGTTTCTTTCAGAGATCTTTGGGGAGATATTTGGGATGATATTTGCATATAAAAATATCTTTTTCATCATAAAATTGGGCAGCTTACCATTCATACCGTATCATCTTATTAAAAATTGGTGATGACAATTGATTGTTTACACTATAATCGCAATAATTTATATCTTGATCATGTTCGATTAAATAAGAATTTTGTATACACTTAATATGCTTTGAACCATCTGCCTACGCATTCAATAAATTAACACCTACTCTCTACTATTATTTTTTTATTACTGACCTACTCTCTACTATTATTTTTTTATTACTGACCTACTCTCTATTATTTCTTTTGATTACTGCAGTTGGGGTCGTTTGCTTACATATGTAACACATATCGGTTGCTCCCTTCAATTTTTGATATAAATATAGCTTCGTTGAATTAGAATTGATAATTTTTTATTATTAAAATCCAAGAATTTGAGAATTATTTGAAAAGGAGGCAAGCAAGTTAAATTATCTGTAGCCATTAATGTAACGTTTTTAATTATTTTTCCTTTAAACATTGAATTATAATTTAATTATTATAAAAATAAAAATTATCCTTCCATAAAAATAGGTAGCATATTAATTAAAACTATCTGTAAATAGTTAATGAATTTAAAATTTTTTATTTTGTTTAAAAAAGGCATCCATATTTATGTTTTTCTTTTAAAATTTTATTTTACTATGTATTTTCCATAATATATATTTATTTTGGATGAAAAGAATTAAAAACATATTAATTAAGAGCATTTGTAATTTTTAATTGTATAAAAGTTATTAAAAAAGAGAAAATTCCTAGCCAGGTTCGAATCCTGAAATTCCGAATACGAGACGGTTACCTAGACAACCATACCATCGGGACAAGAGAAAAGTTATCAGTATATAAGATTTACTAAAAGTTTGAGGACCATTTTCTCGAATTTGACTGGCCATTGCGTTTTAATATTTTCATGAATGAACATTCTAAATGTATACCATCATTATACTAAATCTAATCCCGATCTGAAATTTCAACCCCGTGCCCTCTCCTTGTTAGGTTAAAATTCTAAGTGAAAATTAAATGGGTTCCATAAACGTCTTCGATCATTCCATGGATTCTTAGTAAATTACGATGAATTAGTTTCGAGGTAGCGACTTCAAGCATTCCGGGTTCGAAAATTCGAAGCCACCAGTAAATGTGTGTGATCATTGTTAAGATATGATATCCTCCGTATTGATGAAAATGTCGAATTTTGAATTTGATGTTTAATATTGTTTGTGGACTAGTACCTAAATCTTCTAAATATTTCAAAATAATCGGAAAATTATTTTACAAGATATGAAGTCATTTTTTCAGATACAAAATCAGACGGAAAATCAAGAGTCAAGCTGTTATCTAATATTTTATTGTTTTAATGGGAAGCTCTTTTTCCTTATTTAGAAGTAAAATAAAACTCCTTTCAGGAAACTTGATCACTTACTCAGTGTTTGTTTATAAGTTTGATAATTTCACCAGTTTCTCTGTGTTTCCCATCAGGTTTGGTACAGTTTTGAAGAAAATCAGCTATTTGAAAATTGATATATAATTTATGATTTACTTTAATACTTATTAAAATAATGCGAATTAATAGGTTAGGAAATAGGACGAGAACAGAAAGGCACTATTATAATAATAATGATTCACTGAATAAACAGTCATCTTTCCGAAAGCAAAGATGCAATTTGAACAAATGTTTGAGGAAGTTACACCTTTAAAAAATAAATTTATAATTCTTTAATAAAACGTATTGACTTCAAGGAAATTGAATCAAGCTCCATTAATAAAAAAATTATTAATTGTATAAGGGGAAAATGAATCAATTAAGTATAAAATGATTATCTAATATTATAGTAAACATTTTTTTAAACTTTATGAAAGATCAACTAATATTTTTTTTCAGAAAATGCAACTTATGAGAGATATTTAAAAAATAATGTACATAACATTTCAGAAATAAATCGTAGAATTTTTTTTTTTTTTTGCAATTAAAAAAATTTATCAGTTGTAATGAAATAGTAATCATTCAAACTTAAGTAATAAATATTATTTTGTACTTATAATATCTGAAAAGGCATTAAATAATATATATAATTATACACTTTATCCACAGGAGCTTCAAATATTACAGAATGAAAAAAAATTAGAGAGGAGAATAAAGCATGGAAAGAAATTTTAAAATAAGAAATATTCGTATGATTAAAAATTAAATGTAAAACTATTTACCATCTAAAAAACACAAAAACAGCATATTCACGCTTTTAAATATTTCGCAAGAATATTTTAATTTGAAATTAATTTTTAACTTGAAAATGTTCTTCTCCTATAATGAAATAAAAAAAAAATATTTTTTAATTATACAGATTTTAAGTTTGCTTGCTTTGGCAGCTGTAAAATAAATGATCTGAAATAACTTTTTAAAATAATTACTTTCTTATTTTTTCCTAGATGTAAGAAAAGCGGTAGAAAATAGAAAAAAGTAACCTTACTAACATGCAAATGCCATAATTTTGCATTATATTTAATAAAAAAAGATGTAAAAAAAGGCAACGAGTAAAATCTTATTAAAAAATTATGAAGATAACGTTTCTAGAATCTGTGATTGCGTATTGCTTTTAAATTTGATCTCGTTTTTGGGATATCCGAAATAAAATATTTGCCATTTGAAAATGCAAAAAAAAAGTTTTAAAAATTACTAATAAATACAGAAACCCTTTTTATGGGGTTACCATATCCAGCGTCAAGTCTTTACACAAAAGCATTTAATCTTTCTAATTAAATGCGCGAATAAAATGCAAATTTGAATATGAATTATGCACTTTGGGATTATCCGTCGACCATTTTCGCCAAATCCTATATTATTGCCAATAGGTAGCTTTGAGCTAATAAAAGAAAAATTGCTTTTCATTATTATGGCGCCAAAAGATTGGCACATTTTCGCCAATCCTTTTGCGCATTTCACGAGGATTGGCACATTTTCGCGAGCGTTGATAGGTCGACGGGATAATACCAACGTACCAAAAATTGAATAATTAACCCCTTCACCGTCTCGATCATGGGCCATACATGCATCAAATCATAATTTCTCATGCTAATATCGTGAAATCATTGTATCGTGAAACCATTCGTGAATCTATCATGAAATCATAAAATGCAACAAAATAGTTTGATGCTAATATTATTTATAGACCACAAATACCGATTAATCTGTTGGTTCCTATTTGAATTACTTGATTTGCACAGTTTCGAAACAGAAAATAATTAATTAGAAAATAGAAAAAAAAAGAAAAAAAAAACGAAGGTTGAAGTTAAATACAGGATTTTTTTCTGAAATTTAGCAATATTTCTGCTTATTGTGTTTTATTGAATAAAGAAAAATAGTGGATTATAAATTTGTGACATTCATAACTCTCTTTATATTCTCTAATCATAAACAAATTCTTTTAAAAGAATAAATAATTGTTTTATAAAAACAAGGGCAATATATATATATATATATATATAATATAATATGATATGATACATTCCATAGTTACGGAATTTAATGTGTCTTTGAAATTTCTTAGGAAATATTTTATGCAGAAATGATGTAAAAAAAGGAATAATGAAAAAACATTTTCGTTGATGCATTCATATATCTTATTACAGTAATGTTATAAACAGTTTTCTGTTTTTTAATTGCAAATTATGCATATGTGAGGGTGGATTACAGATGAATTAAAAATATATATATATTTCATTCTTCCAATGATTAACAATTAACATGACTTAAATCCGGTGACTATAACCATTTTCACAATTACTTGTTAGCAGTGCATTTTATGGGTACAAAATTTACATATACTCACTCGATTTTGATATACATTTATAACTATAATAATTAGTACCAATGATATCAATGTATTATGGGAAATTTAAATTGTAACATGCTAAAAGTAATTAAGAAATGCATGACGCGTATGTGTTGTTAAAAAACTATAGCATTACTTATCTGCCCAATTAGATTCCTGGATAAATAAGGCAGTTTTAGAAATATTTCAATATATTTTGAATGGATGCTAGGCCAACAATACCGCGGGGTAGCGACAATACTCCTGAAACTATTGGAATTTTGGTGATATATCGATTTCGAACAAAGATACTACATCCTTCTCAAAGTTGCCTGTCACTGTTTCTATAAAAGTTCGAGTGAGAGATCTCGAAGGTCATTGATAGTTGAGATGAACTCAAACGAGTATTTCAGCGAAGTCTCTTTGGAGTTATATTGTTGAGTGACTTCTGAGTATTTATAGTGATTTGTTTCATATGTTTAATTGATTTCAGTAACTTCAATTTTGTGCATACTTTGTCTATCTTTACATTGGCATATAAATGTTAAATCTATCTTAATCTTTGCCATTAGTCCAATATTTTTACTAAATCTTTCGCGGATACTTTGACGATTATAATTATTTATTTGGTGACCAATTATAACCAAAACTCGACATAGAAATAGAATTTTAGTCAAAAGAACGCATACCAAATTCCATTGACTTAAGCATACATTTGAATTACTACGGCAGACAGACAGATGTGTAACTCTTTGACAAATTCGATAATTTTATAATAATAATTTTTAATAGTTTTTTAATAATAATTTTATAAAAATATACATTTAAGATTTAAACTTGTGTCAAATTTTATGTAGCTATTACTTCACGTCACGTCTTCATCGATTTCATTTATATTTTGATCACTTGACAGGCTTCCTTGCAATAGATGTCTTTGAAAATTTCACAGAAATCTAAAAATGTAGTGTAACCACATACAAATTTTATCTACCCAACTTTAAACTGTTTTTCAGTTATTGTGTTCACAGGTAGACATAACATCACTTCATGCTCCGCTACTATACCCTTTAAATAGTGTAGTGTAGATAATGTGGGTTGGTTTGGTTCGGTTTGGTTTAGTTATATTAACGTCCCGTTTGAAGCAAACTTGGGCTATCTTGGGACGAACCTCGTAATTTTGAACCGCGGACAGATGACGAGGATGACACCTGAGCTGGCACCCCCCTCTCCACACCACACCAGCGGGAGGACGTTTGGTCAGGACGGATTTAACGTGCAACAGATCCCCTTACACGACGGTTCTTCGGTGGAATCGGGTCTCGAACCTGAAACCCACCGGTTCCGAAGCCGAGACATTACCACCAGGCCACCGCGGCCGTAGATAATGTGGGACAGACATCGGAAGAAGCTCATTAACTATCAATTGTTGTGGCTATATACCAATGTGACATCACAGACAGACATAAGAACAAAATTGTGTTTTTTGGAAATCACTTAGAACTAAAAAGTGGAAATTAGTCAAAAAACTTGAGGTTCGAATTCTTAATAATTTCTTTTTTTTTCCACTTTGTATCTGATAAATTGACCCTTTGTACTCGGAAAAGTAATTCGATGCATAATTTTTCACCTAATACAAAAACTCGTTTATTGCTTCAAAAAAAATATAATTGTTTTAAGTCGAATTTTCCCGTTTAATTAATTTGCATTGCATCTTCTAATTACTTTGCAGGTGTTTTTAACAATCAAAATTAATTAAATAAATAAAGCATCAAAACGATGCACTGTCTTGAATAGTGAGTGAGAGTCACGATTCAAGTGCAAAGGTTTAAAAAGAGGCAACAAATTTCCAAAATCTCACACCTGATTTCATATCTATAATAAATATTTAATCTTAAGAGCTACCGGTGAAATTACTTAGGATTCTAATGTCCTGTTTCAAAGCGAAAAATTAATGTTGAAATAATATGTATATTTCTTAAAAATTTCGTGGTTTAAATAATCATGGTGATTCTAAGAATTTGATTAAAGACAACGGATTTAGTATTATTAGTTTAAAAAAATAAAATTTTCAAACTTTAAAGCTATTATATGAAGATAAATGGACTGTTTGAAAAACAACAATTGTTATAAAAGTAAAATTTTATACAAAAATTAAAAATTAAATAGATATATTTGATAGAGTTGATAAAAACTATATTTCCTTTCAAAGAATTTTTGAATTTATATAAAAATTATTCTCGCTGATTTTTTTTTTATTTCTTAATATGTCAGTCTGAAATTTATTAAAAACTATTCTATATTTGGAGATAAAGGACAAAATGTATTTAAAAGAAATGACTCTACAGATATTTAAGTTCTTCAAAGTGCTTTCACTTTTTTCCGCCTAGTAATTAAACGTAAATATCCCTTTCCAGAATACTTTCCCCTTTTCTGACCTACTGTATACTGTTTTTATCCTCGAAAATTAATGTAATTAAGTCGCGAATCTCCTATTCCGAAAGCATGCAATTCAATTCCCTGAGAAAACGAAGATTTCAGCAAATATACCTTCCTCCATTTTTTTTTTCTCTTACTTAAACCCATGAATTTCTTTTACTGTATAATTTCTTAATATCTCAAACAGATTATTTCGGAAGTCGGATTTCTTCATTTCAAATTATTTATTAACATCTTTTTTTCATTAAATTAAACAGTTTGTCAACTGTCAAGTTTTATTTGAATAATGAACTACTTCCGCTATTTGTTGAAACATTGCTACCATGAATGATTCGTTTCTTTTTGTTTGGGGAATAGTGATATGACGTAATTCCTGTATAATTGGAAAAAATAATTAAATAATAAAAATTAATTTTACTAACACTTCTATTATTAATTACATTTTTTATTTCTTTAAGAAGCACGGGTTGGAACTGTTTGTTTTCTGTAAAATTAAAAAGTAATTTATTTCTCTAGCAAATATCTTAGGCATTTTATTAGATGTTCTTTCGCAGAATTTGATTGATCTTTGTTTGTAACACTCTCCATTAATGTATAAGGTTCGAAATCCAACTGATTTAGTAACATAAAATGGTTTCTTTTTAGTCTTGCCATTTGTGAAAGAAGAATAGAAATATTAAGAAGTTTAATTTGATATCGTTTTCGTACTATGCTCATGATATTGAAATGATTTTTGTAACAATTGCTATAATTAAATCCCGAAAGAAGGAACAAAAATGTTTTTATGAAACTGAATTTCTGTTACCTCCAATATATATGAAGTAAGAAAAACTAAATTGTAGTTTTAAATAACATTATGAAATTAAGAGAAGTTAGTTTGCACACTATTTTTTTCCACTTTTGAAATACGTTTTTAAGATATTTCCCAACGAGGTTGAATTATTGGTGGAAAGCCAAATTTAATTGATGATTACTATCTATTCATCTGAGAAAAATCCAATTATATATTTGCATACCTAATACACAAGTTTACAAAATTTAAAAACTCGAATACATGTAAAATTGAGCAAATCCTTTAAGCAAAATTTTTATTTTCAAACGTGATACAAATCATGTTGAGTAAAAAAAAAAAAAAAAAAAAATTGCGCAGCTGTAAAGATACATCATAAATTTCAGAATTCAGTATTAGATTACATAATCTAGTAAAAATAATAATAATATTGAATAGCTTTGTTGGTAAAAACCTTGAAATTTAAAATAAATGCAAATTATAAAGATTAAACGCTTTTTTTAATTTTAATTTCAAATTAAACCTTATATTTTTTTAAATAGTGTTATAGTTATCAAAATAAATATAAATATAATAAATTTTTACTTCATTCAAAAAGACATGTGATATATTAGTAGCGGAATTTACATATATTTCCATATATGCCAAAAGTATAATTTGTAAAAACAGTTATATTGCATTATTTGATAGTTTTATTAATAAACTAAAGTGATTAATAAAAGTCTGAATTTTTTTTATTAATTTAACCATTAGATTTCTTTAAAATTTCTCTTATGTTTTAATTATAGATAAAGATATATTTATTACTTTATTTAAAATGACAAATTATTGCTTTTGACTATTCAGAATTGCAATATTAATATTCAAAATGTTCAATATATTCACATGAAAGAATTTTCAATTATTTATCTTAGTTTCAGAAAGTGATTGCAATTACCTCTAAAACACAATGACATGATTGTCACACTAAGCATTTGTTGATAGTATGATAAGTAATCCCATTTATCTCTATCAAAACATCAGGGAATTTAAATACCAAATAATCAATCAGTTTGTCATTGTATATCTAGTGTGCCTTTCTTATTAGTTATTAATACGCCAATGAGAAATTGCCTGAAGATGATAGAGTTCAACGGACTATCTTCGCTGCTCTCTTTCTCCTATTCATTAATCTTATCATTACTGCCAAGAACGAACTTTCGCTTTTTCCTTCTTTTAGATAAGACTTCGGAGAATAACTATTGTTATGCAAATTGGATATTCAAAAGGAATTGGAGATAATTTTTATAAGAAAATTTTGATTTAAGATACCATACTATCAGAAGTGCCTTTCTTTAAAAGTACTTATAATGCATATTTTAAAAGTTGAGTTTATTAAATTTGCAACAATGTGAGGAAGATTAATGTTGCATTTAAGATCATTTTGACCAGAAGAAATTTATATGCAAGATAATATTGATTTTTACAAAATATTTCATTACTTTTTTTTCGGTTTAGTTTCTGAATGAACAAAAATGAGTAATTAGTAAAAAAATTATTAATATAAGGAAAGTACAATCCACTATTAACAAAATCTATATGAAATATCATGGTTGAAACATATGGATTGGGAAAATAATATTGTATTTTATCATTTTATTTCAATTTTTACCAGTATTAGCCATGAGAATGAAGTATGGGCATATAACAGAGCGAAAGTGAATTATTTTCTCTTTGTGAATGGGAGTTTAAAGCTTTGAGTAGAACTATGTTATATCTAATATATACAGGTAAACAATCTTCGCGGGAAACGTTCTGTAGAAATTGACCGTCTTCGTCTTTTTCTTAGTCTAAACCGTTATCCTGAAGGTTAAATATTTTCATTGTCAAAGGTGTGGATTGGTAGAAAAATATTGTTTCATCTTATTGTGTTCTTAATTAATGTTACACAAAAGTGACAGACTAATGTACAGTTTCACAAAAATTTCTCAAACTGATCGCAATTTTACAGTTTAAAATCCCTTGGCTTTCTCCGGAGATGATACAAAGATATGCAATTTCCTCAGAAAGCTCTCGGTAATATTCTTCTTCCTTATGCTGGATTTAATTCAGATGATATTCATTTATTTTTAGGGACCCATCACAAATCGGCCTCCCAAAAAGTACAAAGCTTCGCCAACTTGGCGATTGACAATTGTTAATCTGATATTGGCGATCTTGACGTAATCTGTAATTCGTTATGAAAACCCGTTAAATCAGACATTTGGATAGAATCTGATCGTCTTATTCATAATGCGACTTGACAATCACGGCATAATCTGAAAATCTAGTATAACCGTTATCTGACGGTCTTGCCCTAATATGTGCCAAATTATACTTGGGGTATATATAGTACGAGTATGTATAGTATGTGAAGTGAAAGTTAGGAATAAAAGTATTTTATTTTTTTAAAAAAGAGACTGACTTTTAAACGACGATAATATGTTGCATTAAAAAAATAATATTCACTTATAATAGATGCGAATTTTCAATTTTAAAGAAATGGGGTTTAATGTAAGTAAATTAGTTTGAGAAAACTATTGGTTTAATATTTAAATTGAAAATTAGAACCCTATATTTGGCGAGTTATACTATAATTGTTCCTAATTATCCTTGAGCAAATAACAAATAGATCCTTTTATAAAGATAAAAATGTCCGTTTTGCAGCATGTTTAGCAGTAAATTAAAGTTACACTTAAATAACATTAAATAAACGTGTTACATATTATTCAATACATCTCAGAAGAAACTTCATAACAGTGATACTATACAGTGATTCATACAGTGATTATACTATACCATTTCCTGTTTGGACGTCTTTGCAATAAAAGCTAAAATAAATTACTTGAACCAAACTATATATAAGCTGTGAAGCTCATCGGAAACGGAATTTCCCAACTAATTTTAATTACAAAAGACGCCAGTTTGAGAGATTTTGACACTATTTGGACCGATAATGGATCAGAAAATTTTAATGAATGCATAAAAATGAATTATGGAAAATTTCATTGATGCTTAAGTGAAAAAAATTCATTTACAAAAATGAATGATAAACAATATAAAATCTGTTAAAAATGATTCTTAATCAAAATTAGGATTCTCTGGCCTACGTGGGACTTCATTTTTCTGATCTGGCATTTTCATGCACAAGATAGGCAACTTTATATATTAATCTTATTATCATTATTATAAAGAATTCACCTTCTACATGTTTCCGACAGACTGTACAGAAAATTTGGTTTTATGCTGTTTATTAAATTTAGCTATATATGCCATCTTAATAGATGAAGTAATTTTACAACCACTTGTATTGTTTCCCTAGATGATAATATATTTTTGAAAATGCAATTATCAAATTCAAATTGAACTTCATTCAGCGTTGTGCAACAACATTTGTTCTTTTCCCCCATACATCTCAATTTTAAATTAAATGAACTTTCCGATGTTGTATTTTCAAAACATATTAAATTTTAATACTGTATGTCGAAAAATTATTTGTTTCTTTTATTTGTTATAAGAAATTATAGAATAGTATTCTTGATTATTATAATTATAGAAACACAAATTGAGAAGATCTAATGATATCCTGTATAGTTATATATCATCATAATTTTTGACGTTCCGTTAACATATTCATTGACAAAATAAAATAAACTGTAAAAAGTAATATAAAATTCCTTTTTTTCTCTTTACAGAAGAGTTCTTACCTTTATCAATATCGAAAATTATTGTTTGATACGTCAACAGCGTTCCGAATATGTCATATAATTAGAAATTTATCCTAAGAGAATTTTCATGTTTTCATTTATAATTAAATATTTTGTAATAGTTATATGGTGTAAAGTATGCCATCAATATAATAACAGAGAATTTAAACAGAACTAGGAATTGTGTGAGGCAAATATCACAGTTTTTTGGGAGGAATGGAATGAAAAATTGAAATTACTCCTTGATATCCCGATTCGCAGAATTATTCTCAGGGTGACATCTTTCGACTGACGACGGAGTCATAAAATAATTTTGTTACTATGAAAGGGAAAAGAAAGGGAAAATATTCTTGGAATTAGAGGCGAAATTTCAAAAAAAGAGAAAGGATAGAGCGAACATAGATCGAAGAAATGAGAATATTTTCACAAATCGTTAAATAATTCTTTTCTTTTTATCCATTAATTTATTTTGGAATTGAGAGAATTTTTTTGATTATCTTTTGGAGTAAGTTCAAATTATAGTCTCTTTCAGACGTTTGCTTAGCGATAAAAATAATTTCCTTTTTTTTTATAGATGGTCAGGGCAATCTTTCTTTTGTGTTAATTCAGTAAAAAGTACTAAAATTATTTTTAACAGTTGTTGAAATATACCCAACATTGCATCCCTTATCGTTTTGGGGATTGAGAAAAATTTAAATTAACTTTTGGCAATTGCAAAATGTATTTCTGTTTTGGGTGATCCATTAATGGAACTTATCTTAGAAGCTTGTTTTCTGAAAGTCTAGAGGAAAATTCTTATTGTAAATTGATGTAGTATAGTATAGTAAATAAATTTCGTATAATAAGTAGTCGTTATATTAAATTTCCTTTGTAAATAGTTATATAGATTTATATAAATCTAGACATATGCATTTCCTAGTTTTTCTTCTAAAACATGTCAAGCACCTTGATTATTTTGAGAAAATAATTCTTCATCTAAATACATATCTGTATGTGTCATTAATATCAACTTTTTTCGTCACTGAAAAAATATTGATATGAATGTCGATATTTTTAGTGCCATTATTTATTAATTAGTATCGATATGTTTCAAATTTCCATTTCATCATATTTCGTATACTTAAAACCGTATAAGAGGCCCAAATCTAACTAATATGTGACTTAATGTTAAGGTTAACTAATATGTGATATGAAGGTTGTTAAAAATTAATCATTTTCAATTACTTTTAATAAAGTAACTTAATTAATAAAATAATTTTAATAAATAGTCCAGTCATAAATCCCCTCTATCTTAAAAATAGAATGTAAACATACTTTAATATTAATTATGATAATTTAAAAAAGAAATATTTCATAAATTCAAATTAATATTTTGAAATTAACTTTTTTTAATTTAAGGAAATTGTCCATTTTATTAAAAAATTGTAGAGATTTGTAAAATTCGTCTTTTTTTCCTCATAAATACTTATTATACTGTCAATTTCTTCCAAACGGAAATGTTTTAAATAAAATGTTCTGAACATTCGATAATTGTTCCTAAAAAAATTATTAAAGTTTTCATGAAAATTATCAGTATCGTTACTCGTTAAAGTCAAATACCTTTTACAAATTTATTTCTAACTGCTTTCATTCATCAACCCTCGAATTATAGCAAACTAAAATAAAAGCATATTTCAACGGATTTTGTGCTTTTTCTTATCTCCATAGCACAATCTGAACTCATTATCTAGAAAGCATAAATAACTGTTCTCACTTCCAGTATAGACTTTAACCTTAGAATGCATAACATTTATTTCTTTTTAAAAATGTTTTTTTGAATAACTGCTTTTAATTCAAGAAAATTTATTTTAAAATGTAAAATTTTTCTGAAAATTAAAAAAATAAAATATGTTAAATGGCCACATTATAGCTTAAAAAATATCTTGACACAAATCACATCAATTCTGCAATAAAAGTCCCCTTTTACCAATGTATTTTTACAATGCAATGAAAAATCATTTTAACTGTATTTTTAAAGGTAAAATTATTCTTACAACAGTCATCTTTTCAAACTTCCATAATAAATTTTATTGTATTGTCATATATTAGTCTTTTCTACAAATATTTATAAAACAATATAAAAGGACTTTCAGTTATTCATTGTTGCCATTTGGAAGTGCAGCTTATAAATGTAAATAAGAATTTATAGCTAAATTGTTGCTCGATGTACCTTAGGGGTAAACATTCTAAACATTTAATAGTACATATTTTACGTTTTATGCTCCGAAGTAGATGTTTTTTTACACTATGAACCTTTTTTTGGTGCTCACATAATGAATGGTGAAAGCCAAAGTGCTGAAAGGAGTAGAAGTATAGTCTTAGATAATATAAGTATAGTTTTAGAAGTATTTAGAATATAGTTTTAGAAGTATATTTTAGATAGTTTTAGAATTTTTTTGTTCAGAAATTTTAGTCTATCCACTCGGGTAATATTTTTTCGCCGGGAGATAATGAGTCTGATATTCAATTTTTTAAATACAGTACTTGAAACAGTTTTAATAAGTTATTTCTAAAAATTGGGGCATAGTTACAATAGAAATTAGAACGAACTATCTGATTAAAATAAATGATTGTAAGTTTAACAGTAAAATGAAGAATATTTTGTATTGTACTTCTGTACTAGTCTTTATATTTATATAATATTTAAGATGCAATTACGATATTGAGTACAATTTTATCTTGTTTGAGTCAATGCTAATCCTGTTTCATAAATTCTGAAAAATATCTAATTGATTGTGAAATTTTAAAATTCTAAACCAAAATGCAAGCTTATGTAACCAAATTATGAAGCTTATGTAACCATACTCAACATAGTTCACAAGAATCCAAAATATTTATAAAATTATTTACCGTCTGGAGACTTCCATATTCACTTGTGGATGGAATCATTTTTTTTTCTAATTTTACAATGAATTTTGTCAATAAGTATTATTATTATTAAAATAGGGTAACATTCTTTAAATATAATAAAACATATTTAAAATATATTTTAATTTCATTTATGGATTTATGAAATTAGTAACAATATTACTTTTAATAAATAAAAAATAACCTTGAGCGCAATATTTTAGGATAATTTTCATATTAATTTCGATTTCTGCCGATTAACAAAAAAAAATACCAGTAAAAAGTCCGTTTTTTGATTTTACTAGAGAATGATCAAATGATCAAAACAAAAGATAAATTCAAAAATTCGGTGATATTAAAAACCGATTATAAAATTGATAAAAAAAAATCAAGTCTCTCTAGATTCGAGTAAATACAGTGGCGAAATCATAACTGAGTTACTGTGTCTCATATACATTATTATCATTCAGAGAAGCTATAAAGTATTTTTCACTTTTGTCACTGTATAAAAGAATTTCCAATTGTCAAGAAAGTCTTATTAGAGCTTTACTACTTGCGAATCTGAATATGTATATCCGTATGAAAATATCTATATCAAGCTGATAAAAGTTAAAAGAACATATTCATTAATTCATCCAACCGAAGATATTATTTGTTATTTATAAAGAGTAAATTACAAATCCGTTCAAATAATAAATTAAGCTTAAGACTATTACGTTTAAGCTTTTACAGCTTTTGTACGAACAGGCACCGGCTAAAAGATATTTGATTTTTCAGAATCTGATACAAAACAAATTTTTTTTCCTCTAAAGCAAGAAAAAATGCTTAAAAATTGAAAACCAATTGTATTAAAATACGGTTTCATGTTCTTAAAATCTTTTATATTGCTGAACAAAATGAGATTAAAAATATAATCTATTATTTTCTATGTTATTATACTATTATTTATATTTCTATTAAATAATATTTTGTGAGTTCTATATTTAAATTTTGAATTATTCTTTAAAATGATTGTTGACACAGCCAAAACAAAACATGAAATTTGGCAAATCTAGCATCAATTCCCGCTTCTTAAGTCAAAATATTCTATTCTCTTAAATAAATGGCATTTCAAGAAATTACAAATGTCTACAATTGATAGAAATAAAGTATCAACAAAAAAAAAAGTATCCCCCAAATTAATTTTTATGCCTTCCCATTCCTTCAAACTACAATAGAACAAAGACATGATGAGACGTTAAACTACTATAACACTTCCTAGGAAATCGATCGCTCTTTCTACTTCCATTTTTTTCTTTTATTTTGACAGCAATTGAGAGCGGAAATTTGCCTTTTCCATTTTATTGCAGCATAAATATTTTATGACCCCATGTCGGCGGAAAGATGTCACCCTGGGAGTGATTTCATGATATGAGGACATCAAAGAATGATGCCAATTTTTCATCACACCCACAGAAAACTTCTTTATCCCCCTTTCGTTTGCCTTAAAGCATCGTTCTTTTTTCCCTTTTAATTACGCATTGAATATTCCTTCGAATCGTATTTAATTATAGACGAAAACAAGGGAAATTCTCTCAATGTATCTTTTTTTTCTTAATCATATTACTTATTCCCAAAGCTCCTATATCCAAGACAAATAAATTTTGATCACGAGGCGAAAAAAAAAATCTTTAGCTTATGTCGACATTAAAAAAATGTATAAAAAGTTATTCCATATTGGATGCTTTTCGGATTTTTTTTGTTCTTTTCTAATCTAAGAATTTGAGGGTGAAAAACAAGGGATTATAAAAATGCATTAACAGTAACAATAGGGGAATGTAGCAACCTCACAGGTAGAATATCCATGGATGCTGAAAGCAAAATAAAGATTTCTTTATTGTCATTTTTTTTGTATTTAACTTCTTGAAATATTTTTCTACGAAGTTCATAAAAAATTAATTAATTTTTGGAAATATCTTAAGAAAAGTTATAAAGATTAAATGAAATGTGAAATTTTAGGAATATTCGCATTTAAAGTTAGTAAAAATAATCTGGTATAAAGAAGATTTAATATTAATGAGGTTTTCAAAATTTTATTATAAACAATGCAAATGAAATTTTGTCGTTTGCGTTACGGAATTTTCTAATATACTCTTGGTTTTACTAAATCATTAATTGGATAATTCTTTTCATATTTGTCCATTTTAGTTTTAAAGATTTTATACAAATCCTTATATTTATATGAAATTTTTTAATATATGTTGCAAAGAAGAAATGGTACTTAAAATATTAATAATTTGTATTTTTATTGTAAATAAAGTAAAATAATTGTATTTAAATGAATGTCATGTATTTGAAATTCATGTTTATCAATTCTGGAAAACCTTTTATATCTCTATTTGAATTTTCAATTGGATATACAGGCAGTAATCAAAATAATGGGAACATGACAAACGAATGCAGGAATATTTATTAATGAAGCACAAAGCCACCTTTGCGATGTAATACATTTTGATTTGCTTGGAAACGAAATCATACAAGTGCTGAATTTTGTTAGAGATATTGTATTGTTCTTCATGGAGATTTTATGAATGTTCCCGGAGGGATACCTGTGGAGAATATGGATTCCCGATTGAATGCTCTAAAATAGACTATAACGGTTCAATTGTATTAAGATAGAATGACTGTGCTAGGCACTTTAAGTATTTTGCTCCGTTTTCGTTTTTATCAACCACGATTGGACCATTAATATCTTTAAAAATCCAGTCCTGCAGGAAAGATAGACCTGATGAGCTAAAACTTCATTGTACGTATCTTAGTGATCTTTTCCATCAGGGTTACAAAAGAGCCAGAAGAAACCATTGTCGATACCACAGTAGATCCACTTCCATGCCTGACAGATGGAAGGAGACAATCATACAAATGTGCAAGTATGCTCCAGACTGTAACCCATCTCGTTGCGTGGAAAATGAGAAAGATGATTCGTCACATCATTTAACTGTCTTCCATTAATTAATCAACCAGGTTTTGCGGTTATTGAATTACTATAGACGACTATAGGCATTACTATCTGTGGCGAGTGACATAGGAATTGCTGCGTCGTCGTAAATGTTTTGTTTATGAAGATGCCACCTAAATGTAATTATTGATACAGTAGAGTCCATATACTGATTGAGCTCTGCGTCATTTTGATGCTGCTTAATTTTAATTTATATTCAGTTCAGATTTACAATTTGAATTTTTTTCAGAAGCGTTGCTGCAATTTTATAGTATATCTGCGGTCTGTGTATTACATTGAATGCATATGCCATATAATGGGTAGTACGACTCCTCACCAAAAGAATCTCAGTTCCTTATACCTCCGTTAATAGCATATAATTTCAATTGGTTTGTCTATCTGAAAAAGATAAAGAAATTAGCCAAAGCTTTCACCATTTGTTAAGACATTTATGACTCTCTCTGTAGAATAATTTGTTTGAAAGCTATACATATTCAGTAAAAAAATCATGGTTCTTTACTTGCATTGTTGTGTTCACTATAACTTTTATTCCAACTTTTCAAGTGTTTTACGGAAAGATTAATTGAAAAAAATGTTATGAAATTGTCCGTGGAGCAAGAAAATTTTGAATTAATTTGACTTTATCGCCAATAATTATTGTGATTATTTAAACTCAGTTCTAAAAAATTAACAATTTGCATGAAGGTATTTTTTTATTATTATTATTTTCCCACCATTATTTAAAATTTGTTGTCGCTGAACTGATCCTGTAAAGCATCAATAAATCAATTTTTTTTAAAGCTGAGAAAGAAAAATATAATCGATCGAAACCCTGCCCAGTAAATCAGTTAGGGACATCATTTAGTCAAATGATGAACTTCCGTTTCCTGTGCGTGCTTTGGAATAAGAAATCGACGTAATAGTTTTCACATCATCAAACACGAAAAAGCTTCAATCTCCCATATTATGCTAATCAGGCTATTTTATATCGCATTTGACAAAGGAATATCGCGCATTTATCAAAAAGAGTATTTTAGAAAATGAGGACATGAACAAAATTATTTTTTCTCTTGCGTAAAACAGTGAATAATGTATGGAAGAAAAAATCAATCTTGGAATTATTTTTATTGGTCAGAGCTTTGGAAATAATGTCTTCTGTTTTACATTATCGATCGTGTTGGAGACGTTTAAAATTCAGGATAATTTTATTATTTAAAATTTATTACTAGTCGAAATAAATTTTTGATTCTGCTTCAACATTGGTATTATATGCAGGTAATGCATACGAATATACCATGCATCTTTTTTACTACAAGAATTCTATTCTATAGATAAAGAATGTGCTTTAATAGTATTTTTTTCTGAAATTATTTTGTATAGATTTATTAGTACCTTAACCCTTAACTGGGGACGTGCGGTCTGTGAAACCGCTAGTGATGGATTTTCTATCACCCCTATTCTATTTTTAACTCAATTGAATAGATTGACCCTGTAGCTTCCTGTTTTGTGACCTTCAATACACGTGCACTTTTTCAACCGATTTCAGCAGATGCTTTTTAAAATAATTTAGTTATTTCTTCGAGCGCGGTCTCTAAGACCGCATCTCCCTGTTAGTGTCCCAATGATAAACAAGGCTTAGCAGATGACGATAAAAATTGAGGCCCAAATATCATCCAATTTACTGATCCTATTATGAAGCAGTGCTCCAGATACTTTTAAATGAAGCAGAAAATGATTTTATTGATAAGGATAATTGTACAGAAAAGTTTTTCGATGAAAGTTCGCATTCAACTGATTTTGACATGTATGTTCCAACATAATCAATTTTTCTAGTGATAATATATTTTAAAAATTTGTAAAATATATTAATATACCAAGAGATGTATATGCAGAATTTATAGGTTGATTTTTATAATAGTTCTTAACCTGTATGTTTAAAATGCCCTAGAAAACCTTGCTATACAAGTCACACAAGCCAATAAGAAAGGGACCAATTTTACCCGTCTTTTTTTTATTTTTCATATAATTTTTGAATTTTACATTATATTGTCTCCTATATACCTTCATATACTGTAAAAATAAATATGATTTAAAAAGTAATATGCTTTTTCAAGAATATTATTTATTGTAACATGTAAATTGAGAAGAAAATGTACGTTTCAACGCATTTACTTTTTACAATGACAATATATTTTGAAAAATTTCTAAAACGTATTTATATAGCAAGAAAAATATCTACGAAATATATTGGCAGTTTTTCATACTAATACATTCATTAGAAAATTTGAGTCTAAATGAAATGCGGTCGCGTAGACCGCACCTCCCCAGTTAAGGGTTAATTAATTAGATCAAATATCAGTGTATTTGATTACTTATTAGATTAATTATCAATGTATTTGATGAATTATTAATCAGTCCAATTAGTTATTAATTAATATTATCTTTTTAAATTACAAACAGTAAAAGAATTAAGTAAAGAGCATCTGAGTTAAAAAAAAAAAAAGAGTCGGCAAAATGTCGGGAAACAAGTTATAACGTTTAAGGATAGCAATGCTTAGTACGGTACAAGAATGTGTGGGAAGTGCATGTCTATGAAAACACGCTTCACATGCAACTTTCTAATGGGAGAAAATTCTATTTCCGAAGTTTCGACTTTCTTCTTGCAAATATATCTTGTATAAAATGCCTCTTATTATATAATATGTGTTGAATGACAAAGTGACTCAAACTAATTTGACATTCAATAAAGGCTTTATATATGAAATTGAGAAAAATTTGAAGCGAATGAACGCATTTAAAATAGGGCAATTAAAATTTAAAAGGAGGATCAAATAAAAAACAAAGAGATTGAAAACGCTGGAGCGTTAACAAAAATTAAAGTTAAAAAAATGCTTTTAATACGCAAGTATGCATGTAGTATTCTCTGATAATTATCTGTTCAAAAAAACAAACAAGGGAAACAATAAAAAATGCAAGGCATTTCTCAAAACATACAGTAGTTGCCTTCTGTAACATTCGAGGTATTGTAGGACTTATAAAATATAGAGGACATTTGTCTTTTGATTACAGAGGACAGGCGTGAGGTTGCTTATTTTTATTGCAATTAGACTCGGGGTCAGATTTAATCTTTAAACATTCGAACATTGTTCTTTTTTCATTTAAAATCCTCATTATATCAACAGAAAAACAAGAACTGAAAAATGTTCCTGCAGACGTTCTTTTCATAAACAAATTGCATTAGTACTTGAAACAAATACAAATATTATCATAATTTTAAAGATTTTCAGAAAAATATTCATAAATTGCAGGTATCTTTTCCATTATTAAATTATTTAACAAGTAAAAATTATCTTAACAATTAGTGATGAAATGATCTCGTATGTTTACTAATGTATCATAAATGAGTTCGTAACATAATCCATCCAAACATAATTTCAAAATTTTAATTTTTGGATTCAGAAAGGTATGAAATAGAACAAATTCCACTAAATCTCCAAGTTGAATTTTTTGACGATTACTATATTTTTTTCTTTATATATTTTGAATACTTGAAAATAATTATATCGAAGCCTATCATAAACTTGCTCTCTTTGCTTCTTGAAAAGTAAATAAATTCTGATATACGTAATAAATGAAATGCATTAATAAATATAGAATTTCTTCGATACCGATAATACATTTGCAAATTAATTCATTTGAAAATAATATTAAAATAGTCGAATAATTTTCTTTCATATTTTCTTACCTCCCATGCCAAATGCTTTAATGGGGAAAAAAATGCATTTTTTCCCTTCAAAACTTTCAAAAAATCAAAAAAAAAATTAAATCAACTTACTAATAATTCTAAATTTGTACTAAAAGATGGTTTTGTGTTTTTTTCCTCAATAGAATAAATGACAGCGCAACTAAAATATGATGAATCATCAAAATATCTACGAAACTTCCAATCAAATCGATCGCATTCACCGCTTTTATTTTTCCCCTTTATTTTTGCCTCCAATTTCGAGAGGAAATTCTCCCTTTTCCTTTTATTGCGGCATAAATATTTTATGGCACCAATGCCGGCCGAAAGATGTCACCCTGGGAGTGATTTCGCGATATGAGGACATCAAAGAGTGATGTCAATTTTTCATTATACCCCTTCCAGGAATTTTTTCCACACGCCTTAAGGATTCCCCCTTTTCTTTTGCCTTAAAATGTTCTTTGGTAATCTTTTGATTGCGCATCTGGTCTCGTGGAATTCCGACGAAGCATATTTAATTATAAATGAAAGGGAAGAAAATTCCCGCCGGAGATTTTTCTAATCATATTACATATTCCCAAGGCCCCTGTAGGCGAGACAAATAGTTATTTTCGATGCTGTTCGTAGAAAGTGCCTTACATGTAGGCGGAACAAAGAAGTAATAAGCGAAAACCTGATTCCACACTGGTTGCTTTTTCTTGAGAATAATGTGCAGATTTGAGTACTGATCACCGGGGATTATAAAAAAGTATTAACTGTGACAAATTGAAGGCTGTACAATCTCTCCCAGGTATTATTTCTTTGAATTAGAGTTAAGGATTTTCTTATGTCAATTGCGCGCTAAAAATTGGAAATATTCTTAGATTCGGAATATTAAAAATTTATGAGTTTTTTGGAAATGCAATAAGTGTATGTCGTAAATTAAATTTCTGTTTTTGAATTTAAATATGAAAAGAAATCCTTCGAATAAGTGTTGGTGTGTGAGGTGAACTATTGTTTATCATATAAGAGAAAATGTGTTTTCAACTTTCTAGTGTTTATGCTTTTAATAAATGATCCTTAAATAACTTTCCCTATTTTGAGGCATTTGCAGATAAAATTAATGAATGGGGGAAGTATAAATTCGATATACGATTGGCATATAATGGTCAGACGTGGATTTTATTTCCTAAAACCAAAACAAATCAAGTCTAATAAGCAAATTTCAAAGCATAAGGAGATGAATTCTGCAAAACATTTATTAACAAATTAATCACCAATAAAAGAGATTCTGATACTGAAAGAAAATATGCAAGAATTTAAACAATGGATAAAAAAAATGTATTATATCACTTAATTCCATTAATGTTTCAGTATGAAGAATACGCGTAGAGAGAGATTACATAAAGTATAATGTATTAAAATAATGTATCTTTTTTTATTATTCAGAAATATAATTTATAAATAAATTTATATAAATCATTACTCTAATTCTCATGAGACAGTTTCACCTTTCCTCTGTATGAGATAATGCATCAGCAGTTTTTGATATTCTTAATTGACCTCCCAAAAGTTCTTATAAGTTAAAATATTTCATCTCATTTCTGTATTTTTAGTTAGAATATTGAATAGTATTTTTGAAAGATTAACATGTTTTCTTATTAAATTTTCACAGCATCAAAATATTTTAGTATGTCAATATACATTTATAGTTCATGCACTTATGGTTTCTTAAAATATTCCCATACATCTCTTGAAATTATATTTTTGTTTTGAATGCAATATTTGTTTTTTATCGATAATTTATATAATTTTATTTTGAATGCAATATTTGTTTTTTATCGATAATTTATATATTTTTATTTTGAATGCAATATTTGTTTTTTATCGATAATTTATATATTTTTATTTTGAAAGCAATATTTGTTTTTTATCGATAATTTATACTTTATTATCAAATAATCCTGCTTTGTTTCATTTTCATTAATAAGATTAACTTTAGTAGACTTTCTATGAGAATGTTTGGAATGTCTTCTTGCCAGTTATTTTTTACTTATTTTCAAGATAGTTGTTGAAAAAAATCACTAAGTACAAATATATATTAATGAATTTTTTTCAGAATCTGAATTTTAAAAATGAAATGTGCTTTAAAGTATTTTTAATAAATGAGAAAATGGCAGTACCACTAATTTTTGGATACCAATTTATTGGAAACAAAAAAAAAATCATACGAATGTAAACAAGTTCAATTTTGTAAAATAGGTGATATTGCTATTTAAGTTCTGAAAATTTCAAAATGAAAATTCAATAAATATAGTTTGAATTATTATTCAATATGATTATATAGAGGAAAACAGAAGTAACAGTATTTAATAATGTTATATACTTTATAATAAATGAAATATATAATTACGCATATTACGTAACATTTCAAATCCATGTTGTCATTGCATGCATTAGCGGCTAGTAGATTATCCCTGTAGGAAAGGAAACTGCATCTTACAAGCCTTAACTGCGAATTAATGACTTCATTATGACTTAAATTATATCTTTTTAAATTAATTTTCGGTATTTATTAGTTATTAATATACTTTTTTATAGTTTTGACTTGATAAAGGTAATTTTAAACGATTTTTTAACTAACATTTTATTTATTTTAATAAATATTAATATAAGATTTAATTCTGAAAAAAATATTTTTCTATTATCTGTTGCTGATAATATTATTCTATGTCGATAATATGGCACTACTATCTTAATACATTTTTAGCAAAATGATCATCCTTAAATTTATCCACTTTTTTCCCAAGCAGTTTTTTCAGACTTTACAAGATAACTCATAATAATAATTGACAGTCGAAATTTTTAATAAACCTTCTTTGAAATTTTCGGTATATAAAAATATTTTTTCGAATCTCTTTACAATAATTTTTATTTATCATTGATTATTTCTTTAAATTTCATTAATATTTATTTTCAAATTTTATAATAGACAAATTTTTAAAACTGATTTTCTAATGCTGAAAATTCTCTCTGTACATATTGTGCTTGTTATGAAAAGAAACATTTTTATTGCTCCTTTTTAAATAGATGAAATAACGAGGATTCCTAGTCATAGGATATAAGGAGGATTTCAAACTAAATGAGCTTTTTTCCAGCCAGATATTGTTTCAAAATAACTTTGATATTTGTTCTACATTTAGTTTTAACTATTCAAAGGAAGTTTTACTAAGATATTTATGGGTTTAGGATTGTATGCAAAACAAACAAAAAATAAATCTTTACCCAAAAATGTTGTGGGAGTACTATATACCATCAATCCTTATATGCGAGCATCTTGATATTACGTGGTAGTATCCACGGAAAATTCAAAATGGAATTAGAAATAACTGAAAACTCAGAATAGAGCTCAAAATAAGATCACGACGGAGATGACATGTGAAATGTTTATATCAGATATTAAATATGAAAGGAAATACAGCTATATCCATAATATATGGCCGCGGTGGCCTGGTGGTAAGGTCTCGGCTTCGGAACCGGAGGGTTTCAGGTTCGAGACCCGATTCCACCGAAGAACCGTCGTGTAAGGGGGTCTGTTGCACGTTAAATCCATCCTGACCAAACGTCCTCCGCTGGTGTGGTGTGGTGTGGTGTGGAGAGGGGGGCGCAAGCTCAGGTGTCCTCGTCCTCTGACCGTGGTTCAAAATTACGAGGTCCGTCCCAAAATAGTCCAAGTGATGCTTCAAACGGGACGTTAATATAACTAAAACCAAAACCAAAAAATTCATAATATATAATGTGAACGTACATGACACGGAAATCGCTCTTATTATTTCTTACGAGATGGCAGCAAAGAAATGTAAACAGCAGACTTCTTTGTTCAGAGTTTTTACAGTAGCACTAAATTTAACACTTCGCTAATTAAATAAAATTATTTTATTATAAATGCTGCTCGCCATGTAAAACACTTCATTCGGCCAGAAGATGTAAATAAAATAAAGAAATAAACTTTAATAAGAAAGTTTAATAATCGAGAGTGAAAATAAGCTTAACCATCACTTTGGATACTCGCTATGTCTTACCTACTGGGAAGCCAAAAAGATTTTTGCATTATCCTCATTTTTAATAAATTGTTTAAGCTTTATTTACACTTTTACGATGCTGTTAATGTTAGGTTTGGTTTGATAAAAGCTATTTAAGAGAAATTCTCAGTTCAATTGCTTTTTGTTATGTTATGAAATTCAAACTCATTCATCAAATTACTAAATTGCGTGCTTTTGCTGATGTCAAAATTCAGAAAAAGAAAACTTTTTTTATCATTAATTCGGGAATAGGATTTTAATTTCCGCTTATATTTCATAATATATACACTTTTAAGTTGTAACCACAATCATTTGTTGCAGTCCTATTTTTAAGTCGTATAAAATAAATTAACGCTTTTTTTAAAGTGAAATTTTAAAAAAAAGCATTCCATATTAATCGTTTAATAACTTAAAACATCAACAATCTTGGTAAGCAAGCTGGTCGCCAAAGACGGCTAGTTTATTTTATTTTCTTAGATGGATTTCGAATAAAAAATTATCTAAAATTTAATCCGTCTTCAACACGATCGAATACGTAAATAAGAAGTTATATTGGACTAAATGCAATAAAAGTAATTTCAACAATAACTTTCCCAAAATTTATTCGCTGTTTTAGACCCCTTCCTCTTCTCTGCTCCCCACCAAAAAAAATTCCTAACTTGCATCTTTATAGAATTCGTTTTCATTAAATGAGTTCTACTCCTTAGTTGAATACGGTATAAAATAGCCTGATTAGCATAATATGGAAGGGAAAGGCCTTTTCGTACGTGATGATGTGAAAACTATTATGTCGTTTTCTTATTCTGAAACACGAACAGAAAGAGGAAGTTCATCATTTTACTAAATGATACCTGTAACCACCTCGCTAAACAAACGGCCAATCACTGTTCCTAAAGATCTTTCTTAGGTTGTTTTTTTTCGAAGTTTAATGGTTTTTATAATAAATTTTGGCTTCAACTTCGTGTTTTTATGCACTTTATTTGACAATAAAAATACGAAATCTCAGAACTCCAAGAAAATTATCTCGATTTTCTGAGGATAAAAAGGATTTTTAAGGATATGCATATAATAAGTAGGAGTTGTTATTTTTATTGTTAATAATACATTTTTACTGAAGGGATTATACATTTCTCAAATTACGATTAAGAATATGGCGCAACCTACCCAAAGATGGCTTCTGTGCTATAAAAAAAACTAACTCAACTCAAATTACGATTAGTTTTTTTGACTTATGAAATGAGATTGAATTATTCTTATCCATTCAAATGCAGAAAAAAAAATAATCAGTAAGATCCAAAATATTCTCAAGGATTAAGTGGAAAGTTGTTAGTATTCTTCAGATTTTAGATGATTCAGTTTCCAATTGGAATTAAAAATTTATTAAAACAAGTGCAAAAATATTTATTGAAATATTAAAAATTTGTAAAAACTTATTCGAAAAATGAGTACTGTTCTTTTCAATATCCGGAGACTGCTATTTTTCGACACTCTACCTCGCTAAGGGCCGAGATGCAAAATCATGAGCGCATTTTCAGAAATCTTCTTTCTTTTACCTTGACTTCCACTCCATTAGATACTTTTTTGTTCATTTTTTCCTTCCTTTCTCTGTATACACGAGTGTTCTGTTGTTTCTGACCTTACTATTTTAATTCAAAATTGCCTTTTGATTGCTTATAATGAAAGCAAAGGTGGCAAAAAATCTTACTAGAGTGATACGGAGAATATCATTAAATGAGTCCGAGATTATCCCACGTTGTTAATCTCTAAATGTTAACAAAATGTGTTTATATAAAAATATAAATGTGTTTTAATGCAAATTATTATTTTGAAAAAAAGTGAATTCCAAATTTTTCCATTTACTCATCATAATTTAATGTTTATATTTCTTTCTATTAATAAAAATTGCTCTGAAGTATTTTTTTTGTGTGTGTGAATTAATATGTTTTGCCAACAATATTGCGAGTTATCCACAATTGTTACGTCTCTTTTGATCAAGTTCACTTAACTGTTAAATGTAAATATTCCCTCTTTTCATCTTTTCTCGCAGCCTCGCCCTCCTGTTCACGCTGATAGGAACTGAATGAATATCTATCTCCATTATAAAAAATTGAAATATTTGACAACTTTTATTGTTATTTTTTTAAAACTTATTTAAAACAAATTTACAATAATCGGAAAACTCAAAGCCTATTTAGATATTAATATAAACCTATATATTTTTAGAATGCTGTATATCGAATGAGAAATTTACGCAGCACCTTATTACAGTTTTACTAAAATAAATTTTAGAAGAGAAATCAACATAATTCTTGGATTTAAAGCTCCGCAATATGTACATATCAAAACCGAATTATCGACATACTCCAACACGTTTTGATGGAAATATTATACATGGTACCAAATAAATAAATTATTTTAGTTTACTGCTATAGTAAAAACAGAAATGAAAAGACTTAAGAAAGAAAAAGAGGAAAAAAACCCACACATACAAAAATGAGTGAAATGATGATTACAGTTACAATTTTCATGTTTTTTAACAGATAATCCGCGGATTAAACACAGGAAATTACGGTAATGCAAAATTATCTATTTTTAGACTGCTATATCTAAAAATATAAAGCCTATATTTTTAGACTGCTATGCTAGAAATTTAAACGGCACCTTATTATAGATTTACTAAAATAAGTTTTAAAAAAGAAATCGGTATCCTTCTTGGATTAAAAGCTCCGCAATGTGAATATACCAAAATCGAATAAACAACATATTCCAAAATTTTTGATGGAAATATTATGTTTGGTGCCAAACAAATTATTTTAGTTTACTGCTATCGGAAAAACAGAAATGAAAATACTAAAAAAGGAAGAAAGTAAAAGGAAAGAAACACAAACAAAAAAAATAAGGAGTCAAGATCTACCGTTGTTTCTAATTACACCCTTCTGTTCAAGCAAATGACTCCAAGTAAATGTTTTTAAATAATTCATCCCGTTGTTCTGTTACGAAAACCTCCCCTTTCTTGTCAGAATGGCTCCGAGTCAAAGAATTAGCATAAACTTGAGGGACCCCAACGTTGAAGAGTATGAAAGAGGGCAAGTCGTTAAAATTTTGTTCCTTTGCCCTTTCTTTATGCATACAAATAACCTCTGAGATTTACGCAACTCGATGCAGCAGAGCCAAAGAAATGGTTGGCCTGTTTTCTCGTGGACCCGTAGGGTTGCTGTAGTACGCTGTCGAAGAGTTTTTCATATCTTCAGTACAGTCCCAGGTGGGATATATATAAATATACGACTCGTTGGAAGAAAGAACAACATGCGGCTGGATGTCATCGTGAAAAAGAATGTGGGGGAAAATGTAGACTCTAATTACAAAAACCTAAGATGCAGGAGAGTTGTTTTATTCAAACATGGCCCTTTGCCTTCATTTGCAATGTTAAAGACTCTCTGTTTTTCATTAAGTGAAGACTTAAATAAGATTCTGGGACGGTGACACGGACTCTAAGTTTTTCTTAAAAGGCACTCTGTATTCTCAGTAGCCGTTTCGAGTTTTTTGGTAAGGAGTTATTACCTTTTTTTTCCACTTTAGTTATTTGTTCGTGTGTAGGTTGTTGATTATGTGGCATATTAATTTCAAAATCGAGAATATATGTATATTTAGAAACTTCAACACAGGACAAAAATGTAAAAGAATTTTATAAAATTTAAGTACTTTTGAAGCATTTTTTCAGTTTAAAAATTAAATATGAATGTAGTCTAAAAATAGTTTGAAAATAAATTTATATATAATAAATAAAGAAAAAGTATCATTAAGAATTGGTATTTGGATATATATTTCAAAATAGAAAATATGCATGATTAATTTAAATATTACGGATCCTATTTATCTACAAATATTTATCTTTGACACTCCAATTTTTGAATAAATTTTTAATTTCCCCTTTACATTTTTTTTTAAATTTTTAACAGTCTGTTTTTTTATTAAGTGATGACTTAAATAAGATCCTAGGACGGTGACATGAACCCTAAGTTCTTCTTAAAAGGTACTATATATTCACAGTAGTCGTGCAGGACAAACTTGTAGAAGAATTTTATAAAATATAATTGCATTTTGAAATATTTATTCATTTTCAAAATGAAAGCTAAATGTAAGGTCAAAGTCGTTTGAATATAAATTTATATATAATAAATGGAAGAAAAAGTGTCATGAAGAAATAGTATTTAAAATTTTATTTCAGGGAAAAAAGATGTACAATCGTTAAATATTATGGAAATCAAGAAACTTATCTTTCACATTCGAATTTTTGAATAATTTTTTTATTCTTCTCTTGTTTTGAAATTTTTAAGTAGATGGAAACTTTTTAGATTGTAAATATAATATTTGTCTTGCGTTTCTTACAACTTTTATTATTATTATTATTTTATTTTGCATCAATATTTTAATTCAAAACTTATTTCCTTATACATTACTAAATTCCATTAATCCAGTATTTTGTTGATTATTGAAATGCATATATATTTTGTAAAAATATTTTATTTCTTGTCTTATGGAAATTGTCTTTTCAACCTCTCATCATTTGAAATATAATATTTTTCTTCAAGTACATGATTTTTTTTGGTTCAAATTATTTTATGTATTCAGCTATTTCTCGTTTTACAGAACAGCGAGTGAAATAAATTATAAAAATTTATTCCGTGATTAAAACATTTAAAATAGTGTTAAACCAATCAACATAACTTTCTGAGAATTGTATGGTATCATAGAGATCTGTTTCAAGAACCAAAATTTTACTAGAACATATCAAATCAAATATTTCATAAGTAATTACATTTAAAAATTGAAAATTTATATTTGTACTTTCTAGAAACTCTAAGTTAAAGATGAAACATCCACCAATGTTATGACACTTTTAAGGAATCATGACCTTTGCAGTGAGGTTGTAAATTTAATTCATTGGGATATCCCATAAGTTTCTTTTCCTATTTCTAATATGAAATTAATACACAGCATTTAGTGTTTAAGATGTTATTTATTTTGTAATATAAGAACCCTTTTTCCCTATTACCTGCTTCCATCTCTCAGGAAGCCTCATTATCCCTTCTTCCAAAACTGCTGTAATTTGGACAAGAAGTATTCCTTTTATCTTGCTGATGGATTTAAAGGGCCTATCCCGTAGATATTTTTTTAAGGATAGATAGAAATAATAATCAGATGGAGCTAGATCTGGAGAGTATGCTGGATTTGGTAAAACATCTCAATCAAACTCTTAAGGGCTTCTCTCTTACGACTAATGCAATATGTAGCCTCGCGTTGTAATGATGAAAAACCACGCCTCGTCGATTCATTAATTCTGAACATTTTTGCTATGGCAGCTTTTAACTGATTCAGTTGGTGACAGCATTTCATAGAATTTATTGTTTCACCATGAGGAAGGAGCTCGTAGGAATTGTGCTTTTCCAATCCCACCACGTGGACAAAAGGACTTTTTTGGGATGTAGGCCCGGCCTAGGACCGTTGAAGGCATATTGCCCTTATATCAAGTGGCACAGACGGCTAATAGATAAGCCTGCATGTTCGCACAAACAGAGCCAGAGAAGGCAATTCATAGCGCGATGAATAAGAAACGTTTGGGACACCCTAAATATTACTCTATTAATAAAAAATTGAAAAATAACTTTGGAATTTCTGGAAATTTAATTTTATTGATATTAGTACTTTAGACTATTTAGAAGCTATTTTCAAGAAAATAATAACTTTGACAAATCAAATGCATCTTTTTTTCAAGGACTAACTGATGCTTGAGCATCACATGATTTTAAGAATTAAAAGTACCTTCAAAATGACTGTATTTAATTTTAAAAATATGAAAAACACATCCGAAAGGTAACATTCATTAGTAAGTTGTTGACGACAATTTTCCAATCTAAAGCAATTACGAATTTGTGTTATATAGTAATTAAAAATTCTTGTCTTTATATTTCATTTGAAATAACACTTTAATTTAATTAATACATTATAATTTAATGCATTTATGTGGATCGTGTAACATTTCTAAGTATGCAGCCTTGACTTCTTTATCAGAATATCAAAGAATATGCCGTTGACTTTATTTTTAAAATAAAGAAAAATCTTATCTAGAATAGTAATGTTAAATTTTAAACTCTTTAAAATTTAAAGATATATCTTTAAGGTATACTTTGTTTTAAAAATATATTGGCTGCATTTGACAAACTGGCTGAATAAACTAAGTTTGTAAATGCATTATATTAGTAGCAGACGCCCTAGTATATCGGATGCTTTTCCTCGACTGCAAACATGCAAATTCTTGCAGAATTTAAACTATTCAATACAAGCATTTTTCACTGCAAGCACTTTAAATCGGCATTGCTATTCGAAACTCTTGTCAGCTCTAGTAAATAAATAAGTAAAACACTCCGAAACAAAAGAAAGTCCCACTCTTTGAAGTCGTTCTTACTATTTTTACAAATCAAAGACTGTGCTGTCAAAGAATTCCTTTCATCAGATTAAGAATAAATATAAAGATCTCCAGAGAGACTGGAAAAAGAAAACACGTCGCCTTCCAAAACAGCGACTAACATGTCCGCCATAGATACTGAAGAAGTAATAATAACAAATGATAAACAAAAATCCTCGAAGAATTCATTCTTTAAAGCCTTGTGTTGAAACTCAATTCCAAGAAGAACAAAATCCCGAAACGTCATTTCCATTTGACACAAAACAATGTAGAAAATGGAGTTCATTTTCTTCGCTACTTTTGGAATTTACTGCTCCTAATGAGCGAATGACTTTAGACATCTTTCCAAATATCCACTCTATTTGCAGTTGATAAAAGGAAGTTTAATAGTGCCTTTCAGTTAATCATTAAAAAGAAATGCGAGAAGAGTTTTCTCATTTTAGTTTTTCTTTTCTTTTTTTTTCTTGATGTTTTTGTTTCAGCTTATGTCTTGATATTTGTATATATTTTTATGCAGGAGGGATGGGAAATCTTAGACATTATAACATTATGTAAATGTGTAATTAGAAATAATGGCTTTCTTTAGCGACATTACTAATTTGAATTATAAAGTTTTATTTTGCAACCTTTTTTCGCTTAAAATCCAATAGCTGGTACTATATATGTCTTTAGTATGTGTTAATGAGAAAATGTCAATTGATAGTTATGTCAAATGATTTTAAAAGGTAAGTTGATTTTTTTTTCATCTGAAGTAATGAAAACATTGTGCTTATCAGATGCTTTATAGTAATTCGTAGCGAATGAATTTAGACGTCTTTTCGAATATCCACTCTTTTTGGAGTTGTTGAAAGAAAGTTTAATAGTGCATGTCAGTTAATCATTAAAAAGAAAAGTGAAAAGAGTTTCCTCATTTTCTTTTCTCTTTCTCTTCCTTTTTTTTTTCTTCTTTTTTTGACGTTTTTGTTTGAGTTTATGCCCTGATATTTGTATATATTTTTATACAGAATGTACGAAGATTCATATACACATTATAACATTATGTAAATGAATAATTAGAAATTTTGACATTTTTAGTCAATACTAATTTGAAATATAAAATTTTATTTTACAACATTATCACTGAAAATCCAATAGATGGAACTATACAGATTTGTGTTAATGATAAAATGTCAATTAATAATCTTATAAAGCGATTTCTAAATTAAGTTGATTTGATTTTTTTTCATGTGAAGTAAAGGAAATAATGTGCGTATCGGGCACTTCATAATAATTTGTAGCATTTAAAACAGCGTATTAAAATTTATATTCAATTTTAAACTCCCGAGTACTTGCAAATACACTCAAATAAAGCTGAGCATCATGTGGGCGTAATAGCAAAACAGAGGATCTCGCATTGAAATATACTGTCTTTAACAATTATAACGTAAGTAAAGACATTTTGTTTCTTTGCATTGCAGTATTTTGTTTCAAACCCTTATATTACTTACTAATTATAAAGGAGAATATAAATGTGCGCGCGCCACATTGGTGTGCCTGTGTGGGTACGTTGGCTTTTTTATAGAGCAAACTGTTTGACCTTGAATATTATATTCAGAACAAAATTTATTTTAGAGGAATGGAATCACATTATGAAAAAATCTCTTTATTTTTTAAATTAATTATATGTTAAATGAAATTTTTAAATTCTTACGTGATGTCTTTAGAAAATTCTATAACATAAAACTGAATTTCATAAAATTTTAAAATGTAAAAAATTATCATTTTAATAACAATTTATGTGCATTTTTGTCTGGATTTTGATAATATTTAAATCGTTCTATTGCATATTTTTCAATAATATGTTTAAATATTCCAGTTTAATTCAAACTATTTTATTGTTACTTCAGATATTTAATTGATTGAATCTCTCCCTCTTTTCAAAGCTAGAAAGTATCTCTTAAAAGTCTAGTCTAAACATAAAGCTGTTAAAAAGCTTTATGCAAAGACTAGACTGCGCAGACTATTAAAATAATACGACTATAACATGGCATGCTATTAAAGCAACACAGTTTTAAGGACTATCAAAATTTGTTACTTAAATAAACGTTGTTGAATGAATCGTGTCCATCAAGCTATGCATGAAGAGTTTAACTAAATACAGTCAATATAAACTGTAATAATAAAATATATTTATTAAAGATATAAATGTTAATAATAAAATATATTTATTAAAGATACAAATGTTAATAA
>JAPMOR010079269.1:0-10355 GCA_026543865.1 Argiope aurantia | reverse complement strand
TTATTAAAGATACAAATGTTAATAATAAAATATATTTATTAAAGATATAAATGTTAATAATAAAATATATTTATTAAAGATATAAATGTTAATAATAAAATATGCTAATTAAAGTCAGGAAAAATACTTTTCTTTATTTAATTTTTAATACCAAAACACTTATAATGATGCATCGAAGCATTGTAAATAATGATTTTTATTTCATAAGAAAACTTGATTTAATGTTCTGAGAAAAATTTATTTTTTAAATAAATACATTTTTAAAAAATGTATCACTGGATTTTGTGAATTTTAAAGTGTTAAGAGACTACTATCTAAATTTAAAGCAACTGAAAATCAAATGGCGAATAAACAACTAACAAATACCATAACAAACAACTGAAAGCCATTTAATGCTATAGTTTCTCTAGGGAATATTTATGAATGGTTACTGTTAATTTGTTTGTTGCTTCATATATTTATTATGTTAATATTACATGAACATATTAGGATAGAAGCTTTTACGAAAAGGTATAAAAAATGAATAAAAATAGTTTCCTATAACATTAATAAAGGGAATAACAGATATTTTTTTTCAAATTGTAGCAAGCAAAGAAGGAAACGGAAATTTCACTTAACTTATTTCATTTCATATTTTAATATAAATTAATTTTAAAATACACACTAATGCAATGGGCAACAAGTTAATAATGCATCTTTAGTTCAATGGGAAATTAATACAGTTACTTCAAACTTAGATGAATTTAGATATAGCTTTTAGTTTAACATAAAAAAAACATAATTATTGTTTATTAAAAAATGTTTTAATCAATGATAGAAAGGTTTTACTATTCTAATAATATTATCTTAAGGAACTATTTGAATTAATTTGGATATTGTAATCGATATTTCTAACAAACCTCTGGGCTTGAAATATAGTTATTGTTTGAATACAAAAGGTTATTGCCCATCACAGCTTAAGAGTTTATTTCCATATTCATATAAAAAATATGCACTATTTTTTTTCTAAAAATATATAAAAACTAGTATGGCATGTATAGCTTTGATAATGATTTTATGAATGTCAGCAAAACTGAAATGTAAAATAAAGCTATGTAATGGAAGTGAAAATATTATTTCTTTTTGTATTTTTTTTCTTCTGTTGACAGTAATATCGTTTGGTGGATTACAAACAGTAGAAATAAATAACTGAAAATGTAGATGAGCTCAATACAGAGAAAGAAAAACTTAGAACATTTTCTGGGAAAGAATCTTATTAATATTTACAAATACATATTTTTTATTTTATAAATATATTTTTTAGGATTCCTGATTTGGCTCGTTGCCAAATTAGGAGAAATGTAAAACTTTTCACTGCGAGTTAATAAAAATTTAATCAATGAGGAAAATTAAATTAAAATCAATTAAATGAATGGAAAAGGGTATTTAAATCTTAAGACTTACAGTAGTTAGATAACATTAGTCACATAAGATTATTAATCACTTAAATATTTCAGATTTTGAACGAGATAATAGAATTAAATTGCTTAATATAGAAATTTTAGTTTAATTCTTAAAATTTATGAAAAAAAGTTATTTTTAAAAATTTCTGAATATTTATTGAGTTAATAGAGATAAACTCCTTTAGAGTGACAAATGTTTTTTTTTTTTTTTAACGGTGATATAATTTTTCAACAATTATTCAAATTATACAGCATGCACATTTGTATTACAAATCTTCAAGATATTCAATAAATTTTTATAAATATATTTTAAAATTCGGGTTTAGAATTCGAAATGCACAATTACCAATATCTGTGGTAGAATTTCATAGATTGTAAATACTATAGATTTGCCCACACAGTACTTCATTTTATAATTATAGAAGACTGTTCTTACTCATGTAGCAAATATTAAATAATTTTTCATAAATAGTTTGAAAATGTACGGATTAATTTCAGTACAACAATATAATAACAGAGGAAAATCCACTAATTATCATCGCCGAAATTTCAGCTTCAAAAACAGACAGATGTTTAAAAAAAATAGATAGAATTGAACTTATAGATGATTATTTTCTTAATTTATTGATGGATATAGAACTTCTTGATGACGCATTTCTCTTATATCCATCTACACAGTGTTTTCTTTTTTTACGAATTATGTAAAAACTAGCTCGAAAAAAATCATTCACGCATGAGGTAAATAAAGGAGATTCATGTAAAAAAAAACAAAAAAAACATGGATTCATATAAGAATTTGAAGTTGAATGCCGATAAACTCGAGATTCGTATAAGAATTCGGAGATGAATTTCGATAAACTATAAGCATACTTGGATGATCCTCTGAGTAGGACGATCGCGACCCGAAATCGTATCCTATCGTTATCCGACAATCCTGCTTGCGCCAATACTCGCCAATTTCAATCAAGTAAATCCAGAAAATAAAACTAGAACGCGTCCCATGACGAGCAATGTAATCCTTATTCTGAATGGATGACGGTAGATATGAAGATAAATATATGTATTCATCTCTCTATTCTACAGCATCTTGAGATTTTTTTGTTGCTAGGGTTGTTATTGTTATTTCCCATCTCCCTTCAGGAAAATTTAGCCCAAAATGTTGCCCGATCAATGGAGATAGGCGCCTGAAGGGCTTAGATTAAGGTTTCCAGAAACACCAAATCAATATCCAAGCGCCATGTTTTGCCACTTTAGCTGTGGTTCTGTTTATTTGATGCAAAAATTGATTTTGGCTTGTTTATGAATACACTCTTATTAACTTATGTTGTGTAACTTTTCACTAAAGCAACGTTATGATTATAAGATATATTGATAGTATCTTAAAGATATCCTAACTGTGTTTTTTGTTTATTTTCTGCCATTAGAATATGATTCGTAAAAAAGAAACAGTATTAAGGCTCATTAAGGTTAAATTAATTTCATAGGGTTCGTTTTAAGGTTAATATCAAGTATTAATAAATGTGTAATATAAATTCTTGCTATGTTAACTTCACAAAAATAATACAGGGTGGTTATAATTAAACTTCCCTATAAACAACATACTACAACGCAAACGGATGAACGTGTAGCGAAATTTGGTATATAGACTATACACGAGATGCGCTCGCGGAATTTCAAAAAAAAAAAATCTATTCCACCAGAAGGTGCTTTTTCCGGGAAAGCATTAAATTTAACACAATAAACGACCAAAATGAAATACAGAAACAATATTAACAATCCAGAAAACGAATTATGAGTAATAAAATGTAAAACCGGGAAAAATTGTCAAATCTAGGAAAAAAATGTCGTGATTTACATGCTTGCGAAGAAGAGGAAGCTTTATGCAAAATAGGTTAGGATAAAAAACGTTTGCAGTCGTTGTCATGCTTTATGTCGAGGTTTTCGGCTTTAATGATGCCGGTATTTTGTTGTGACGGTGTTGCGAAATTGAATGAATTAAAGAACTCCCATAGTGTGCGAAGCATCACAACTGATAGTTAGATCTCTTTTTGAACACATTGTCCATCGCCTTGAAATTTTGTAGGTGAATGTCAGTAGTCACATGGAGCACCTTTCCTTACATCATCCTGGACATGATTAACAACTGCTCCTTTTGTGCAATTTCGTCCTAATATATTCTTGTTTCTGCAAATTGGATTGTTTTTCTCAAACAGCGTACTGTTATTTTTTCCTTGTCTTTACATTATATGGTTCGATGACAGGATGATCAAAAACTAGTCAAAAAATGTTAATATTGTTTCTGTAATCAGTTTTGGTCGTTTATTTTGTTAAAATTAATGTTTTCCGTAAAAGGCGCCCTCTGGTGGACATTTTGGAACTTTTTTAAAAAATTCCGTGAGCGCATATCATTTTAGTCTATATACCAAATTTCGTTGCAATTTGTTCACCCTTTTGCGTTGTAGGATGCTGTTTATATGAGAAATTTAATTATAGCCACCCTGTAAAATTTGATGTTCCAAGTATTAAAAAGTAACATCGAATGGAAATTTTAAAAATAAGTTATTTTATTAATTTTCTAGCAACTGTGGCAACAAACTAGTTTTCTAGGGGTTTTTCTTGATTTTCAATTAAATGTCTTATGTATAATTTAATGTTCATGATTCTTTCAAGAGAATATTTTTAATAAATAAATATTCAAACACATTGAATCTATTTCATTTTAATAATATTATATATGTTTCATTCATTATTTATATGAACAGAATACATGATATTCTTTTCCCAAGAGAGTCAAGCAATACATATATTAACAATATTAAAAATGTAGATTTTAGAATAATCTACATTCAAAATTTCATAGTATCGCTGTTGTTGTTGTGTGACAAGTGCAATAAAAAATAAGAGGGGAGGGAGAGAGGGGGACTCACGGTATACTGCATTTGCCATAGGGATTGCCATTGCCTCTAAGAGGTTGGACTTCTACCTGTTAGCCCGCAGGTCATATTTTATTTCCCTCCTACCATCCAATGGAAGAACCAAAGGAAGTATTCCTCGATCCGCTACCTGGGGACGTGCCCTCTAAGAGTTACAGGTTCCCCCGAGGGCACAGTATCGTAATTTCACCTTTTGATTTTTCATGTGAATTACACACATTTGGCAGAATCTTTCAGTCTGAAATTTCAACAATAGAGAAAAATTCTATTAATGAAATATTTGTTTAAACAGTAAAGATAGTTTAGAATTGTTTCATCTAACAAATTTAATTTTTTTGTATAATTTTCAATAACTTTTTAAACCATATAAAATAAGAAAATATTTACAAAATAATAAAATTGGAATAATTAAAAATTTAATTTATTTCAATTTAAATTGGCTTAAAAATCGGTACTTTTGCAACAATGTGTTCGGTTGGCATCACGATCAAATGCAGAAATGCTGCTTATTTTTTTTAAATTAAAATTTCAGAAAAGTCTCTCCGAGATGCACGTTCTCAAACTGCAAAGTATATTTGTGCCAAATTTGGCAGCTTTGGATCAATTGATTTTTCCAGTTGAGCTACAAAATATAAATGTCCGCGTTCTTCATTATTATAAACAAAGAGAGAGATATTATGAGAGAGGTAAATAATTTATAGGGAAACATTTAAATGAATTCCGCATCATATAATAATTTCAATACCATATTCTTCGCAACGGAATATTGATCACGGAATCATGCTTGATATTGAGAACCTTCTGTATTCTAAACATAGTTGTAATGGAATTAACTTCAAATTCTTAAAAATTAAAGATAAATGAAGCGGAATGATATTTTTGAATTTTATAGTCCATCGGAATATAGTTATGATAATTTAAAAAAAATACACAAAATACACTTATGAAATACAGATGACTGTTTTAAAGGAAACTGGTAAGCTTCAAGATCTGATGGAAAAAAAGTGATCACCTGATGTAAAGTAAAGAGAGAGAGGGGGGAAAAGAAAAACAGCTAACTTTAGAATGGCGATAACTATTGCCACCAACTTGTTGTCTAAGTATAATAAAGTGACCATGAGCTATGCGGTGGTTATTGTACACATGACGACAATCATAGAAGTTAATGTTCCAATTTAACAATGGTTCAAGGTACAAAAAATAAGAACACCTTTATTTTAGCACAAAAAAACATCTTGAATGCAATTATGCTAAAAACAAAGCTTGCAAATCTCGCATTTGTTTCATCGCAATATCCAAATTTCTTAAGTATTAAGAAAAGTATTAAATATGAAGTAGAAAAAATAGTTTCTGCTTTAAACGAAGATTCTTTTATTTTCTGTATCCTAATGGTTCTCTAATGAATATGCGATCCAGTCGTCGTTTATTGTTCAAAAGATTGTTTTCTCCTGACTTTTCGATATATTGCTTCACAGGTTTCAAGATCACAAGCAAACAAATGCTGAATTGTACTTTTTTTTATGTTATTAGCATTAATGCAACAAAAGTGCATTGAAGGATCTTATATCTCTTTCGAAAATGAAATGCTAATTCTGTTGTTTTCTGCTATGTGGCAAGTTTATATATCTCTCTGTGTAATATATGGTCACTTACATAGTTACTAATTTTGTGTCAAAGGCTGCCACCATTCTCTAGTTAAGGTAGACAGAAAGACTTCTGTGAACACCCTATATATACATGCCTGTTTGCACGAATCTCTTCCTACACAACTAGTAGAATTTGAAAATATTTTATGTAAGACAGAATTAATATTATTATTAGTTTTAAAAATGCAAAAGATTAAATACTCAATTAATCAAAAGTTAGCCAAGATTTTGCTGTTATTCCTGCTAATTTTACCTTTTCAGTTATACGACTTTCTTGCCAAACTTTACATTAAATTTTTATTTTTAAAAATTTAGTAAATTATTGAATAGCTGCAGACGATTTCAGAAGTTTTCCATCACTAAAAAGAATGAATTATTGTACTTTTATTTTATTATTTATTTTTTGATATTTCTATTTTATTTTTTAAATATTTTGGAGAAATTTTTCATAGATAACGAGATACAATTTCTGCAATATTTACAACATTTTTCTTTATTGCTGAAGAACAGTAATATAAATAAACAACTGGCAGAATTCATTAAACAATTAACATTATAACATTAACTGGGATTAACGCAGAAAAGGCAAGTTTCGGAGAATGTTAGTGTCAATGTACATCGGAAATCGTCTAGTTTATATAAGAAACGTAGCCATGCCATCTAGCTTAATCGATAATTCCACTTTAATTTTTTTAATTCATTTTTCATGTTATACAGATATTTCATATATAATAATATATTATATAAAAGCGGTATTTACATCAGAAATACTAGACCTGAAATTTTAATTCTGAGCAATGTATGGTATATCAGGTAGTAATAAATAAATTCCAATGAATGAAAAGTTTAGCAGTTACGAATAGGTCTATCTATCTTCAAACTGCATCAATTTATGATTGTAAAATGCTCCATGGCATGAAGATTATATAAAACTCTTATATACACTACTTATTTTGTCACTGAAAAATTAGTAGTTAATATAAGAAATATAGTACAAATTGTTTTAGGTCTTTGAGTAAAAGTATAATTGTGCGCTTGGGATAATACAAAAAAAAGCGGTGTAACAAATATAAGGATAGTCTTCTAACGCCAATTTGTGATTGTGTGATTTGAGAATGACAGAAGCCGATTAGCTCAAATAAAATTACATTTATCTAATAATCTACTGACTCAAACAATTAAATACACCACAATTTAGACAAATCCTAATGACGCTATATTTTCTACGACAAGAGATTGACTATTTGTTTCTTTTCATCGCCGCTAGAGGGACATCCGTTTATATTTTTACAGTGAGAGTAAACTATTTACAATATAATTAGAAAATAGACATTTTAATCCAACAGGTAAATAGAAATCTTAAATGCATAATGGTAGATTCTATGTATCACCTTCTTTTCAAAAAAAATATTGAACAGGAAATTATAAATTTTATTTCCATAATCTTGATACAAAGGCTATGAAGTCATATATATCCTAAAATGGTTTAGCTACTAAGATATCATAATAAATATTAATGGGTGTTTCCATATTTGAATGTGTCTTATCTTTGTTGTTTACATTTGCTTCTACCTACGTTGCATTGCCTCTTTTTTATTTTGCAGTATCTATATTTATTGTTTCTCTTTCTGGCTGTTTATCTTCTGGTCCGTGTCTCATATAAAAGTCACGAAGACTTTATTTATTTTTCCATTTCTATCTTAAAGTATAAAATATGTTTATAAAAACCTCTGTTTCATGCAGTAAGTATATTGATTTCCAAAAATAGCTTCAGTGTAATAAAAATAAACTTACACTGAATTTCTCTTACAGTTTTTAATATATTTCTGATTTTTATATTTCAAGAACTTTTTTATACATCGCATAAATAACATACAGGCTTATTGCGAAAAAGTTCTGTATAATTTCCATATCATGCTGTAAAATGACAAAAGTCTCTTTAAAGATCATGACAAAAACATATTTTATACATTTTCCGAATAAATTTATATTAAACTTTCCAGATATAAATGGCATAAAAATGTGATTAATGTCTTTTAGTATTAACTTCATGCTAAATAATAAAGGAATTACTTAAATTACTTTATTTATGAACTTATCAATGAGAAACAAAAATATGTTTTTAAATTTTCGAAATAATTTAATGCATTGATAAATCTGATTAAATTGCGCGATTTTTTTATTATAATCAATTAAAAATGTTACATTTGAAAGAAGTTATGTCGAAGGCAGAAACGTAATTGAATTTAAGAGTAAAAATTATAATTTCATTATGATATTACTATATTGCTTTATGAAATATGGTTTTAGACACTTTTATTTTCATGTCCGTAATTTGTATTTATTCTTCATATTAACTGTCTAAACAAATTCTATCATAATTAAAATAAAATATTACAATAATTATTTTAATACTTTCATTTAAACATTTAAGTGGAAGTACTATGGATCTCGGTGAATTATCATCTTTCTTGAATTAAATGAAATAATATTCAAGAAAGATGGAAGTGCAAATTATGTTGGCATTACTCTTTTTCATTTCTTTAAACAAAACTTCATGGCATGTTTATTAAATATTTTTTTATTAGGTACTGTTATCACTTTTATGATTTTCATAATTACATATTCACTATGATCATTCTAGCAATAAAAAATTATCTCGGAACAATTTTTCAATCATTAATGTGTATTTCTTGTTTAGAGCGTTCTAAATTGACCTTTGAACATACTAAATTAAACATAGGTAAAATCAAAATTTTTTTAACAAAGTCAGTTTTTATAACATGTTTTCAATCAAACATAATAAATAAATAAATTCAAGAAAACAATATTTCCTGGAAATCATAATAACACATGATGTAAAGTTGAAAGCGTAGTACAACTTGTTTCTTACAAGACAGATTTTTGAAGGAAATATGATAATCCAAATTTGTTTATAAGACTTAAATAATTTACTATTCATACATAGATAAAATATGCACAATCATTAACGAAAATGTCACAAAAAGAAAATGGTTAAAGGAATAGTTTAAGCAAAAAGTAAGTTTAAAAAGTGTGCAGATTATTCACATTATTGGATACAAAATATTTAATTATTGCTATGACAAAAGAAGTAATTTTGAGAATTCTATTATTAAAGAAATCTGAAATGCGCGAGTTATGCCTAAAAAAATTCGACAAATATGTAGTGACTTTTATATAGATTCAAAATAGGTTTTTGTATTTGTTTCAAAAATTGTTTAATATTCATTTTATGCTGGTGGAAATATTTAATACGAATTTTATTAAGTAATTCTATATATAATTTCAATTCCCTGAGAAAGATTTTTCCAATTTCTTATTTTCAAAAAAGCCAAATTTTAGAATGCCGTTTTATGATATACATATTTTATTCTTGAGAATAAAAACTTTGTATATCAGTGATCGCCACTTTTCTTCTTTTTTACTTCAAAAAGAATATTTTAAATAAAAAATAGTTCTATTAAATGACATTCAACTTTTTCAATTCATCTAAAGTCGCGAAATTGACCCTAGTATTTACATTAATATTATTTTTTATTAGCTGAAAACTCTAGTATTATATACGCACAATGGTGATTATCCATAAGATCATAAGAGACTGTGCAGTTTAGTTTCATGAGGGTTATGCATCTGCTTGATCTTGTGGCACAACTTATGTGCATTTTATGCGTACATGAAACATATCTGCTGAGAAAAATATTAAATAATTCTCAATTTGTAACCAGCACAAATGATCCATGTCACAATGGTTGTACCAAATACTTAAAATGCTCTATAGTTTCATCTGTTTCGGATTTTTATATTCTACGTTCATCACAAAAGAATATTCTGCTCACTTAAGACTCGAGCTCGGATTAGAAATACCCAAAAATGTCGGTGGTCAGTTCAGCATCGTCGGCAAAAGAAGCTTTAGAGATAGTCACCCGAGGGTTTAGATTCATCCAGAAAGATCACGTGACTTTACCACTAAGGCGTAAACCCGCCAAGCCATTCCAAAGTTTTGGGGAAAATTTTACGACCGGATCAATTGGTGGAGGTGGCTTCTTTATATATATATACGAAAGTGACGGCTATATATAGAAAGCAATCGGGCAAGAATGCTAAAAAAAACTGCAGAAAATAAAAACACGCCCACACATACACATCCGGGGTAAGGAAGAAACTTTTGTTGATGCGATCCTTAAAACGGGGCCTTGATTTATTCTTTTTTTATTCTTGTTTTTGTTGTTGATTTGACAGTTTCTTCCTTTGTTTCTTTCTACAAGGCTCTAAAGCAAAACTATAAAATCTCAAAGACTTTTTAAATGCTTTTG
>JAPMOR010079255.1:0-12105 GCA_026543865.1 Argiope aurantia | reverse complement strand
ATATATATATATATATATATATATATATATATATATATATATATAATCAGTTGGAAAAAAAGCAAATTCGATTTTAGGATACTATTAAACCTATGCCACGAATTAATCGCCACATAACACGCCGGAGATTACACATTAGACTCAGTAAAAATGTTAAACTCTCGCTAAAAGCTAATATTTCGTAACTACTGCACGCCAAAGCCATCCAAGATGTTCTCTAAGATAACACTTTATTAGAGAGGATGCGAACAAATTTTGAAGAGACAACTCCCGCTGATTGAAAATTAGATATGGCTTATTCGAAATATTAGAAAAGATGACAAAAACCAGACAAAATTCAGAAGATAAACAGAGTAATGGAATGGCAGAAGTTAAATCGAATGCTCATTTGGCACCAGAATAATCCTAATAAGCACTTCGCAAAAAAAAAAAAAAAAAATTACATTATTGCCATTTAATATATATAAAAAAAAACTACTAGATTGATCTCCCTGAAACTTTCTTATATGTTCTTGAATCTAAATGCGCTTACATATTATTCACCGCATGCCATTCGCGAACAATAGTTACTAAAAATTCTATTACAGTGAGATTTATCATTAGCATGCGATAAATACACAATTACCAGAAAACCAAATACACATTTTGGGTGACTTTATTGATTGATTAAAACAAAAATCTGACACAGAACTATAGTAGTAGTTATAAAATCAAATGCTAAGTTTTAGATATTTAAGTCGATGCTTCTTTTCGTTAATTCGTTTACATGCTTTTGAAAATACAGACCGACAGACGGTCAGTGCTTTAACTGATGTAGTACAAAATTTTATAAAGATCTACATTTTAGATGTTAAAACTATGAACAAAATTTCGTTAAGTTACTTGAATCATCGTATTTGTATAAATACAAAAATACAGACCGACAGACGGTCAGCATCTGGATGAATTTGATTTTAAATTTGCTACCCATCTATAATTTAAATGCTAAATCTATGCTCTAAATTGCATTCCTGTTTCTCCCTTCATTTTTTTAGTTACTGTTTTAACTTAAATTTGGGCAACCAACAGCCTGACTTCTTATGAATCGATTTCGTTTAAAATTTGGTAAAAATTTAAAAACGTGGTGGACAGATCACCTACAAATTTCATTTTGTCTAATTCTAAGCGGTGTCGCTAGAGCTAGACAACGCTTAGCAAGTGCCTATTAACATGATAGTTCTTATCATGTTCACAGGTAAACATAATTCCAAAAATGTGTTTTTCCGAACTCAGGAACTTATGAAAACTTGGAGGTCCTTCAAAATCTCGCATCCAACTTCTTTTTTTTTTTTTTTTTTTTTTTTTGACGATTACAATAGTTTGAGAAAGCAAAATATGGAAAAGTTTCAAAAAGCAAATTATAACGCAAATATAAATCATTTAAACTATAAATGTAAAGACAAAACACTTGCTTATCAATAAAAACGGTTAACGAGTGAAATAGGTGGGGAAATTTTTCCCACGTTTCAGAAGCAGGGCTATTTTCCCCTAAGGGTATGCATGTCCCCTTTCCTGGTAAAAAGTAAGGACCGATGCTGTTTATTGTGACCACATCCAATTTATGCTCTACGCTTCAGTTCTCACCTCTTTTCGGATGCGATTGAAAATCACTAAGGGGTCTCCTTAATTATTAGTGTAAGATTTTCTCACGGAGACACCCTTTCGTATAGTTCCTTGAGTTGATTTATCGTTTAAAAATGAACTGTGGTCATGACCATATTAAACCCACCAAGGGCTCATAGGCTGTACAAACCTCGGTTTTTTTCCCCTCCTCCTCCTTAATTTCCAAAAGACAGATTTTTTAAATTTGAATTTTAACCATTATTTAGGTCATTTTAAACTGCAAATTTCAAAAAAAAAAATGAAATAGTAAAATATTTAATTATGGATCTTCTTCAAGAAATAATTATTTAAATAAAAAATGTTAATATGCACAGTTTTTAAAACAGACTAAAAGGTGTAAAATAATTTCTTCTAACTCCATACAGATTCCTAACCTTGAAAATTTCTTATTGTGAATCTTTAAAATTCACAAGTACAAATTTTCAGAACACTTTTTATGAGGTTAAAAATATATAAAAATTATATGAGGTTATACAAATTTATATATCCTAACGTTGAAAATTTGTTATTGTGAATCTTTAAAATTCACAAGTACAAATTTTCAGAACACTTTTTATGAGGTTAAAAATATATAAAAATTATATGAGGTTATACAAATTTATATATCCTAACCTTGAAAATTTAGTTTTTGAGAATTTTTAAAATTCACATTCACAAATTTTCAGAGCAAATTATATGAAGTTATAAATCATAAAGAAGAAATTATTTGACACTTTTTAGTCCGTTTTAAAAACGGGAAATTTTTTTTAAAATTAAAATAGTTATTTAATTATCTTTTATCTATATTATTTTTTTTTGTTATTTACTTTTACTGGATTACCTATTTTATATTTTACTAGTCATTTATTTATAGTTTTATTATTATTATTATTATTTTATATATTATATTATTATTTTGTATTTTATATTATTATTCTTTAAACCTGCTATTATTTGCAAGCTTTTCGCATTTTTAAAATTCTATTATAGTAGTATATTTCATCCTTTCTAAAGTCCCATTTACTGTGGCTATATCTGATTTATATTTTATGAATTCTATCGGAAGCTGTAAGAGATGGCCAGTCTGTTAGCCTCTTCTTGTTTGTCTTTCTCAGTGTGGACTTTCACCTGATTGTTTGTAAATTAATTGATTATTCTCGACAGATTGATTGGATTTCTTCATGTTCAATACCCACTGTGTATGGTAAGAATTAAAAACAATAAAGGAAAATAACCTTTAAGATACATAACATCTGAAATTCAATTAAAAAAAAAACTGTTTATAAGAAGTATAATTAATTTCTGTACGCACATATTATGAAATAATAATGAAGTGAGAATTAAAAATTGAATTAATAGGTCCCTATATTCTAAGGATAGAGTGCGTGATGGTGTGTGTGTAGATCACAGCTTCAAAAATAAAATTCAATTTCAATATTCACCTTGTATTTGATGCACATTACACTTTTTTTTCATTTTCGATTATATTTTGCACGATGAAAGAAAAGAATTAAAAGTGATTAGGCAAAGTGATAAAATCTGTTTTAAATTTATTTCAACAACGAAAATCTTAATGCACCTTACGGTCAATCCTTTCGGTCAGAAAACCCATTTTGCTGAATACTTTTTTGTTGGATTTCTTTACTTAAGCAAAATTGGTCAGGGGACGACACCGTTTGGTCAGTTCTTATAGATAAATGGAATCATTTGTAGAATGCTTTTTTAGAAAGGAGGGGAGAGGGGTCTTACTGTCGTAAACAACAGGATGTAAATGTAATCAAAGATATTTGGTATACTAAGATAATATTTGGTTACTAATTGATCCAAAATAAACTCCATATTTTTGAAGTAAACTAAAGTATGATAATGAAATGAAGACTCAAAACGTATAACGCATTACTTCAAGGAATATATAATTTTGAAAGACCGGTAAATTGCAACAAGAATTCATCTGAAATCGACTGTTTTAAAGTATTTCTTATTTTGAAGCATAATTTCCATAAATTGTTTAAGATTCCTATAAACTCTAGTATTTGAAAATATTTATAAGGCGAACTTTGTATGGTACCATTTTCCCCTTTCTCCCCCTTTCATGCAAATGTCACCTATGGAGCACAGCGGGTATTGTCTGACTTCTTTATTTAAGCAAAATCGGTCAGGGGACGACACCCTTTGGTCAGTACTCATAGATAAATGGAATCTTTTGTAGAATGCTTTTTTAGAAAGGAAGGGAGAGGGATCTTACTGTCGTAAATAACAGGACAAAGTTCTGATCCAAGGGTCCCAAAAAGAACCGTGGGAAAAAAGAAAAAAAAACTGTTCAAACTTTCATTCCGAAAACTGATCTAATAAAGGATACAGGCCAAACCGCAAGTCTCAAAGGATGGCCCCCAAAGATCTTCCAAGCTCTGAAGGCGCCAGGTAGAACTATAACTACCTTACAACCTTCGATGCACCATTAGACCAGAGCCATTAAAGATTTCTTAAAATTTCTTGAAATGCCAGCCAATCTATAAGTCTCAATATGAATACCCGAATGAGAATATACACACAAAATACATTGTGGTTACGGTTTTTGTAGTTTAGTTTGAAAATTGCCTTGCAATTTATGTATTTTATTCAATTTTAAATTTATGCAGTGAATATCTTTCATTTTTGGTTATTATATAAAATTCCTTATGAAACTACATCACGTAGTGTTTTATACGTAATAATGCTAGAATGGTATAAATTTAAACTAAAGTAGTTTTAATACAGTACAATGGTTTTAGAACTCAAGGACAGGAAGAATACAGTGCATTATATTTTCGGTATTTATGTCAAGGTTCAAACCGAAAAAACGTATCTCGTCCTAAGATTAGCAAAATAGAATATGTATTCTTCTATGAATATAAATGACTTTGGTGTGAGTAGAATATAGTTTAAAATACGTGTGAGTTGCTTTTATTCTGACATTTCTTTCAGGCATACTTATTTTAAATTATATACATAAACTTTTTTTAATAAATGGTCTTCATTTCCTTAATTATGATAAACTCAAGATTTAGAATATTTTCGACTGTCTTTTTGAAAATATTTTTATTTAATTTCCCATTTTAATCTTCCAGTATTTGATTAATTAAAATCTGTCATCTGATGCAGTTCTTCGAATAGAGCTAAATACATTGGAAACAAAAGGAAAGCTATAATTATATAATATGCAAATCAATCTATATTGCTTAGTCCGTAAAATTGTATGGGACAATTTAGAATTGATTTTTATGTTGACCGATGCAATAGGGTTAATGTTCATTCAGAACTCTTTATTTATTGCCATGTATTTATTTTATGCCCATATTTTTAAAAGTTCTATTGCATACTATTATTAAAGACAGAAATTATCTTTGAATAGTAGTCAGTTTATTTAGAATGTCTTCAATAAGATTTTGTTTCATGAATTTTTTTTTTCCATGTTATGTTTTATGTCATCGCAGAATCGTAACAAGAATAAATGGTGTCTAATTTTAACTATGTATTTTTTTTTTCTACCTTCTTTATCTCATTCGTAGGATTCCGCATTTTAAAAAAGTAAAATAAACGAAAAAATATTATTTTCGGGTATCTTTCTAGGGCTGAAGTACTTCGCAATTTCTAGCTACTGCAATGACTATTACTATCAATTGCATTATCTTGATATTAGTTTAATTATAATTATGTACCATACTTTCAGCTTACATATTTCAGATACTACTAAATTATATTTTAGGAAAAAAATATTAATAACAAGTAAATCTTTGCAGTTATAAACGGTACATTTTTTTCTTTTTTACTCAATTGAGTGAGAATTATCATTTCAGTAAATATTTTTATATATAATTAAATTATTATTATTATTTAAGAAATACTTCTATATATAATGACTATAATTATTTTGATTAATAAGTTTGCGAATATGTTCTAGGTTATAAATATAAACACAAATTTTGTGTATTTGTTATTTCTCAATCTAAAATTTATTTCATGCTTTCTTGTTACATTTTAAAAAAAGACAGAAAAAAAAGAAAACTATCCTACTGAAATGAAATAAGCAACTGTGGCGCCATCTATCGTTCAGTTAATAAAACTACCACAATTTTTAAAAGTAATAATTTTTTTTGTAGCATTTGACATTTTTTATGTACGTGTGTGTTTTTCAATATTAAAATGCCTTAAATTTATAAAAATTTGCAAAGAAACATAAATTATCTAAAGCTGATATGAATGTATTTTCAATTCAATAATTTTTAAATTCATAAAACTTGAATCAATTTTGTTCTGTTTGGGTTGGTGTTGAATAATCTTTAATTATGAAAAATCAATTCAAGTTTTAACTGAAAATTAAACTATGTATCTTATAGTTACAATGTATAAACTAAAAGTATGGATATTTTATTCTTTAAATACATAAATTAATAATAGCTGTTATGATAACAAAATATTGATATTATGTTATACATTTTTCAGCAGTTACGAAATAATCCCAACATTAATTTATTACTCGCTTTGCAGAATCTTTTAACCAGTAATTTCAAAACAAATATAAGGAAGCATAGATAATTTTTATATATCAGTTTTTATTCCTTTAATTCTTTTATTTCTTTATAAGAACTTGTATCAAATCGGTATAAAAAAACCCAAATAAATATTTTTTTAATTATAATTGGCAGAGGGCGCCACGGGCATAAGACTCCTGAAAAAAAATATTTCTTGGATACGTTACTAAAAATATAATTTAAAACATTTATCCTAAAAGGATAAGAGTAAAAAGATATATAAAAGACAAAAGACAAAGAGGAAAGCTGATAGAAAATAAATATAATTAGATAAAAACAACTATACTATTAATTTTTTTTCGACAACTGATATTTAGATTAATATTTAAAGCATAACCTCAACGAGAAATTTGTTGAGTGTATGGAATTTTATCTCACTAAAAATATTTGAAATTCAACAGAATATAAAAGAAATGAAAATTTTTAGGGAAAAAAGTAAATAAATAAAAATAAAACATTATGATTGATATAATTGTTTTTTATATTAAAATTTACATGTTGTTTGTATCCTCGGTAGTATAGTGGTCAGTATCCCCGCCTGTCACGCGGGAGACCGGGGTTCGATTCCCCGCCGGGGAGGACTTTTTTTTTTTCTTTTCTTTCATGATTTCCTGCAAATAATTTCTTTCTTTGCTAATTTTAATCAATATCATAGCTTTCTATTTAAGTAAATTAGATGGGTTTACATCTATCAAAAATTTAACATCAAATTAATAATAATAACTTAAGTTATTAAAAATTTAACATAATTGTCATCTATTACCAATAATGATTTTAATCGAAATAATACATATCAATAAAAGTTATTATTATCTCATGTTAATAAATATCCACCTTTAGCACTATACCAACAATATTTTTCAAACAATTTTTTCAAAAATAAATTTTTTACTTGTTTCAATTATAGGAAATCCACTTTAAGTGAAAAATAGATCTTTTAATTCTTTAAAACATTCGTAAAACTGGCATATCTGATTAGGGGATTATCATTTGATTTTTCCAATTGTTTCGATTGTTATACTGCTGTACATTTGGTTTTTGTAGTTTTGTATAAGAACAAGTTCTTGTTTAAAAAATTAATACTAAATTTGTTCTTCAAGAATTTCTTTTCTTGATTTATAATATTGAAAACGGTTACATTTGTTTAAAAATTATTATTATATTTAAATTAAATATTTTGAAAGATATTGGATATCTAAATTGGAAATAAACAATAGCAATCTTTTTTTTTTCTTTTTTAAAAATTAATACTTTACTCGTTCTTCTTGATTTTTTTTTCTTTTTTTTAGTAACGATTACATTTTTTAAAAAGGATTACGTTTTGCAAGATGTATTTTACTTTTAGCATTTTCATCAAAAGTTAGAAAAGATCACTTCAACAGATCAGAAGTTTTGAACAGGTAATAGAAGAATTATTTGTATTTCGCCACATACTACTTCAAATTTTATTAAATTTTCATAAAAACAATTCATTTCTTATTTCTGATGTTTGATGTTTTCAATCTTTTTTTTTTCTGTGAAAAGATAGATTAATTCTGCACTGTGTATTAATCAGTTTGGTAAACTGCTTATCTCAATTGAATCGCAAAAATTTAGCGATGACAAACATACTCGTCAAACACAGATTATGAGTAGTATGAAATTATTTTGTAATGAAATGATTTTTTATTTTTTTATTTCAATAATCACATTTATTTATTTACTTAAACTAATATACATTTTTTTCTATATGAACGGAAATAAACATAAAAAAATTGGATGGCTAATACAACATAGCGATACATTTAAGAAAAAACAATTAATATTATATGCAAGATTTTTTTTTTGATAATAATTATTAATAATCTTTTATTTGTTCAACTTGGCCTCAAAATATATTAAACAGTTTGATATTTACGAAAATGTTTCAGTTTTTACTAAAATTGCAATTCAAACTGCAAATTGTCTATACTCATCACTCCTGACGAATAAACTCATCATAACGCAAAATATTGTGCTTTTCCCATAACAAGTTTACTCGTCAAAAACAGTTAACTGGTTAATGATATCGGCTGGTTTTAGAAATCCATGGATATGTTACTACTCTTTCAAACAAATATCTTTGTAAAATTTCTTCTTCCTTTTTTTTCTGCATCCTAAAACGGCTTGAGTTAGTGGTAAGGTCAAGGTCTCGGTTTCCATATGGGATGGTCATTGATTCGAAACTTCATTCTATTAAAATTCAAAGTATATGAGGGAGTGCACGCACGTTAAATATGACATTCAAAGGTACACATGTCATAACACAATTTTGTGCACTTCGTCCAATCGAACCCGATTCTATATAACGAAGTCCGTCTTCAAATAGATTTTTGTTGTTTCAAAAAAAGTTGTTAACCTTACTTATCAATATTTCTACTTATTTAATGGAAGATAATGATCGTAATCCTACAACATGTAATAAAATAATTACTTTAAATGGAAAAAACTAAATAAGTTTATATTTCACTTAGTCTTGAATAAAGACTAAGTGATGAGCATGACTATAACGTGACCCGATTACAACAGATGGTGTGCAAAATACGAATCGATTCGTTAGCTTTCACGTATTATTATGCATTAAAGACAAAAATATGGATGCTCTAATGTCATCTTTTTTTTTTTTTTACTTTGCATCTAATTTATCAACCAATAATTTGTGAAACATCGTGTGTTTCTATATATCCATAAGATCTATATATCCATATATCCATAAATTCTAGCAAATTCTAGCTTGAAGCTCTGGAGTCGCAGTTACGGTGATTTGGAAATAATGGAATGACCTACAAGATATCGGGGCTCAGAGTGGTACCTCAAGTATTCAATTTATCATTCGTTGCACCATTATGACGCCAACAAAAGCTTGTTACAGATGTAATATAATGCTTGTGGCGCTAGCTTCATAAGAAAGTTAAAAGGCTCCAGATAAGGGTGATCACTCTTGTCTAGTGGTTATGTTACGCTCAGGCAATCTCCACATTCTCCTATAAGGTGAATGCGCTAGTTGCCCTTCTCATCTGTGACCCGTGTTCTTTCTAACACCTTAACATGGCTGCTTCTGCTAAAAATCATGCACATCAAGTTCAAATGATTGCTGCAATATCGAGAGAAAAAATCACCTTTCTTGTAGGCTTATTCAGCCGAAGTATGCTTATTGTCTTTGTCTCTTCAAAGACAGTCTTAACTCAAAACTTACAATCCAGAAAAAAATAATCCTCACGAAATCTACATTGACTATTTAAATCCAACGTAGTTTGCATATTCATAGTGATGCTACTAATGCTGATTATTCACCTAGCGCGAAATTCGATTGGTTGGTTGGATGTGAGTTTTAATAGCGCAAGAGCCAAACTGAGCCAGATGTATGGTTAAAACGCGAAATTTGAATAGCCTTCATGACTCGAATGTGCAAATATGCTTCTCAAATTTTATAGAGCACATCTCTTTCCTGGTGTATGGATCTTAATTTCCACATATGCTTTTAACTCCATCAATACTAAAAAACCCCAAACTGCCATTGAACAAAATTACGACAAGCGTCCAAAATGAATGAATTTCACTACGAAATTTCCTCCCTCCCCCTCTGTTAAATATGATTGGTAGAATATCTGTAAGAAATATTTTGTTCATTAGAGACACTGATTCAGTTGGACTTGATGGACCAGAAGGTTTATTGAGAATTCTCAAAGGATACGGCAGTATTCGTTTACTCAATAGTCATCAATTAAGCGAGGTCTTCTTTTGAGTATTAATTAATCCTTTACGAGTATAGTTGTCATTGCAGTTTTGAAAGTGTAGGGATATAATTCCTCAAAAACAGAGAGAAATGTCTTATCTTTAAAAGAAAATTTAAATTCAAAAATCTAAAAGAAATCTAAATTCGAATGATCTTTGAATCCACTGTTATTGCTGAAAACCTGACACATAAAAAAAAGAAAAAGAAACGAAAAAAAAAAAAGGTAATTTATTGAAGAAGATTCTACTCATGACAGTTCAAATAAACTTAATACTATTTAAAAATTGTTTTTTGAAACAATAGTATACAACAAAACTCTTAAAAATATGGGCTGAAAATAAATGAATGACAATAAATAAAGTGGCAAAACCTATTGAGAATTAACCCTACTGAGTAAGTAAATATTAAAAAATCGTTCCTAAATTTCCTCACACAATTTTACGGCCTAAGCAATTCAAATTGATTTACATAAGTCATATTATACAATTATAGCTATCAATTAAATTATAATACATGGCGTTGCATATGAATAGCAAGCCATTTTATTGTCAAAGTATTTGGCTCTATTCGTAGGTACTGCTCTAGATAGCAGATTTTACTAACCCAACATTGGAAGATTAAAACATAAAATTAAATAAAAAGACTGCTGAAAATATTCTCATCATTCATCATCAAATATTCCCATCATGAGTTTATCATAATTAATGCTACGAAGACCATTTGTTAAAAAAGTTTATGCATATAATTTAAAATATGAATATCTGAAAGAAATCCTGCCACATTGAATAAGAGCAAGTAACACGTATTTTAGAAATATATTCCTAGAGCACCAATGAGAGGAATCAGAGGGTTAAGAGATATTCAGATTAATTCTATTTTTTTTAATTGCAATGAAAAAACGATGCATGACTTTTGAACCTACAAAACGTAAGTTTTATTCCATTTTTTAAATAAATACAGAAAAATACATTGGTACAGTAATACAGTAAAAATACATACGTATTATATAAGTACAGTAGGTTCTTATATAATACGCTACCCTATAATGAAGTTTTTACTATTGGATGGAAGAATTATGATTATAGTTCACATCTAATAAAATAGTGGGGATAGCCTGGTTGGTAGGACGTTGGACCCGCATCCTTTAAGTTGTGAGTTCGACCCCTGTTGGCTGAAGATTTTCACGCTTAAATCTGTCATGGCAGCATAGTCCTCCATGTGGAGATTAATACTTTAGCGGTATAGGATGTGCTAGGATAGAACCTGGCACCTTGTGGTTAGCACTCCAGTAACAAACCATTATACCAAAACGATCGTTCGGGTAGAAGAGTTGTTAACTGGCTTATATGCTATTCACCACAGTACTCTCCCTCCAGTGAGTCGGAGGTGAGACGAACGATATGGCTGTTGAGTGGTGATATATTGAGTTATTAGTAGTTGTTGTTTTTAATGGGCCTATACCCAGTTTGAATTGCGCCAAGCGTTATGGCGAGCGTGTGTGGGTGCTGATGCGCCAAGTATGTCTGACGGCGTTAGGTTGCTGCGTCACGTGAGTCTGACGACTTTGGTTTGCTGCGTTAATTGAGTCTGAAGACTTTGGTTATGCTGCGTCAAGTGAGTCTGACAACTTTGGCTGCGGGTAGATGGTGCCACAACAGCTGTACGAAGGTTGAAGGTTCATTGTCCGAGGTCACCAATTTAGCGGTATGGGATGTGCTGGGATAGAACCTGGGACCTTGTGGTTAGCAGTCCAGTAACTAAACCATTACCAAAACGATCGTTCGGGTAGAAGAGTTGTTAACTGGCTTATATGCTATTCACCACAATACCACTGGGGGTACTGGATCAGATGTGATCGTTCTCTGATTGAGGTCTAAATTACGATCTGTGGATGAGTGAATGAAATGCATGAACAACATCTTCCCCGGGAAAAGGGCTGTAACACATGAGTAACTAAGTCATACTCTTGACCCTAGATGACGCTACTGAAACAAGAGACACTAAAAATCACGGCTTAAAATCACTGACGTAGTCAGCGGGCTTGTCTATGACGAGTACCATAAGGAACAACATATAACGTGTTGCAAGTAAAAAGTCTGGCAAAATATCCTTGCAAGCAGATTCGTATTACGAATAAGA